>JAIPRL010005489.1:0-31867 GCA_025469235.1 Pemphigus obesinymphae | reverse complement strand
TTTAGAACGTAGAAACCTCAAAATCTAAAATGTCTATAAATAGCCCACAATTGAAAAAAATTTAATTAACGAGAATATATTACTAAATTAAATATTCGTTGTAAATTTCAAGATTTTAAAGTTATTATTTTCAAAATTACGTATAGAAATGAAAAATCTCGATTTGACAAAATTGTATTTTTGCTGTTTTTTCGTCATTTTTGGGTAGTTTTCCTTTACACATTAAGAAAATAAAATTTATAATAGTAGACATAATTTATATTAGCCACAGACATATAAATATTGTCATGAATATATTTGTAATACAGCACAGAACACGGTAATTGAGACAAAATTTAAATTTGCTACTGATTTTGCAGGTCGTGACTGTGTATGATAGGAACGACACGTAGACACGCGTCTATGCTCCGTAGGTGTATTTATATTATCTTGAATCTGATATTGAATAAATATCTACAAAATATATATATATATATATATTTATTGTATAATCACAAACATTAATAATGTGGATTTCAAGAAGGAAGTTAAAATGTCTATTTGAACTACCAAATAACCAATAAAAACATAGTTTTAGATAGTTTTTTTTATTCTCCAGGTGGCTGACATATAAATTTGGCCGCCTAACCCTCTACTGGCACACATGAATATCTCATCACCTATTAATTTTGGTCAATAAGACAAATTGTATATTTTCTAGACCCTATTTGGTATTTTTAAAGTGTATAATGTTATACAAATTTCAAATGAACAAATGTTTTAAAAATTTAAGAATTAAACGTAAATAGTGTGGATAGAAATTATGCGAACATCCGCGTTATGTTGAATAAATATATTTAGTTAAATTTCAATTTTAAATTTCTGAAATTAACCTTCACTATGCACGCTGCAATAAGTAGCAAAGGTTCATAAAACCCAGGAACTGGGGTGAAAATGGTCCTGATATCATCCTTCTCGGGACGATTCTGTATATATATTAGTATAATATATATATTTTTCATTTTGTGTTACGTACCTAAATACAAATAATTTTTTCAATGATTTATTTTCACAAATATTTGGTATTAAATAATGCCAAAATACAAAGTGAATATGGTGTTGAATTAAAACTAAATATACGGCGTTAAACTCGTGGAATAACTGCCAATTTAAATGAATAGTCAAAAGAGGTGCTGAATTATAAATGTATATCATATCATCGGAAATGTCACGTTTAAAATAGTTTCTCGCGGGACGTGAAAATTATAACTAGGTTCATTTGACAATATATAGTCATATAAAAGTATCTATATTGATACAGTTATGAATTAAAATATAACTAAAACATATTAAAATACTGAACTAAAGAATAGTGTTTTCAAAACATTTTCTTAATAATGTGTGAATTTCGTTTAATTTTTACTTTGCACAAAAACATTAAAACACAAGAAGAATATAAATAAATCAGTCGATTATTACATTTCAAAAAAAAAAAATACTATAAAAATGAAACATAATCATGGGTATACTGTACTAAATAATTTGATCACTTAAACAGTAATAAAAATAAATCGAACGAGTAAAAAATTACTATTATATAATAATAATAATTATTATTATTATCTTATATTATCTCATAATTCATATAAAATTATTTGAAGAACATTTAATAGGCATATAAAAATATATATTAAAGTATAATATTGCAGATATAGCCGTATAGATAAATAATTGATTTGTTTTTTAACTGTTCGAAGTTCGTGAAAATAATATACAAAAGAAACCAATTTCAAAAGTGAAAAGCGGCTTTACGTAGTAGAGTAAAAGTGAACTGAATGGATTGATGTTATAGGAAAACAATTATTATGAGTAATATATGGGTAAATCGTAGGTAGCGTACCGAACCATTATCGAACACATAAATGTACATTTGTACGTATTATAATGAGGGAAACAAAGTTTTCGATTCACTGCGTCGTTTTGTGTTTTGAAATTATTCGGTTTTACGATAACGTGCGTGTTATCGAATGTCTAAGGCGACGACAGGGCAATATATTCCGAAATGATTTACATAAACTTAATCATGGCTCTCGTCATTATTATGTATATACGCACTTTATTATCGCGTATACTGTCTTCACGTTTCCGAAAATTTATCGGGTATACGCATAGTGATAACTTCCTTATTTACACAATATATTATACATACATTATCGAGACGGTATTATTTCTGGTCGTTACGGATCGAGAAACCGAAATTATAACAGGCCCCGTGGAAAAGTCGGAGTTTTACATGCCCAATTTTTACTTTCCTGTGGTAGACATAATTTTTATATATGTTTCTATTCGTCACAATTTTCCGAGTTTTATCATCCAGTTCTAATAGGAATTTTTCAATACAGTGGTTAGCGTGGTAGGTAGATACCGGCAAATCCATATTTCTGTTATCAGCATTATGGGTCACAAACAGTGGTTTGGAGTGAGGGGGGACGGAAGGGGACGGCGTCCCTCTTCTTTGCTTAGCTCGAGTTTGGCGTCCCCTGCTTTAGTATATAGTCCCTTTTATATTTCTAAATGTTTAACTAAAAGTTGAGACTGAATTTGTTCTTTTGTACATAATATTCAAAAATTAAATAAAAAAAGTTTAAAAAATGGTATTCAGTTACAAATTGAATGCAAGATCTATATTATAGAAAAAACTATTTCGATTTGTCTTTGTTCTCCAGACACATTCTCTCCTTGGCCGGAATATAGGTAATTAATATGCGTATTTTAAAGTCATAACCACGGAGTATGTACATTATACATAATAATAGGTAGGTAATATACGTATATATATATAATTTTTACAAATTAGGTCAATAATAACATGGATTAAAAGTTAAATTTATATAAATATTTAGAAAAATATTAAGTTATTGGTTCAGGGGACGCCTTTTTTTTTTTGCATTAGCTATAGTCCCCCCTGCAAATATATTCCACTTTAACCACTGGTCACAAATTGCATGCTATATAGGGAACATGATGTATTAACAATATCATATGCGATGACCACCTAATTCAGACACACTTGTTGGAATGGAGTTTCCTATTTTTACTTTTTGAGTTCGATTATGATAAGAGATAGATACGATTTACACCACATACGAATTGGGTCACTTACTCCAAACAATACCAAGTTTATTAACTAAAATATCAATATTTATTGCATTAAATGTTTTTTTTTTTTTTTTTTTTTTATATCAGTATAAATTGCATCGATTTGAACACCATTACATATTGATTGCACAAAGCCGTAGTATAGTAAATCATTAAATTAGTTAATGTGGATTTTGATTTCTAGACATTTTTCAATTAATTTTGGTAAGACATTTAAACACGATGTAGGCTAAGTAGTTATTTACAAGATAGCGATTACCGGATTTAAAAATCTGATAAATAAAACTGATTTTCCAAAGACCAGAAAAAACTTGTGAGGATAAAGAAAATATTTTTGATAAATAATGAATTTTATACGGAATCACAGTGTATAACAAACAGTTGCGGTAGATTATTTTTGGAATTTAATCAGGACCTACTTTCGAATTAAATTGTCCACGGAATAAAAGATATTTTACGATGTACGACACTGGTCGGATCACCGGCCGGATTTATGGATACCGATATCCTTCGGTGCAGTTCCTCGCCGATTAAGCGGTATCGGACCTCTGGTGAGTGGCAACCGCACGGGACTGCCGCCGGCCCGTAGACTCCGTGCTAATCCCGAACGGACGCCCTAACACCGATAGGAACTTTTACCTAGCCAAGTTTGGCTTTAAACCACAGAGTATAGCACCTGTTACAGCCACTTCGGTAGTAAAAAAACCTCCCCGAAAACCGAAGTCTCCGAGGTCAGACCGGGCGTTCACTCAGCCGAAGCTGTTGTGCATAAGTGCGCGGGGCATTCCGACCTACCTAATGATCGTTTTAAAACCGTTATAAATACCGTTTTCATACGTTCTCAGATTTTTGTTGTTAATTTTTGATATATATATTTTTTTTTTAATCGATGTGGTTAATCAATTGTCTAAAATAATAATAATTGCCATGCTACGCTTTACGACTTTTGAGTAGTACACCAATGTGCTTATTTTACAATTAAAATAAATATTAAATAATAATGAACAATCTTCACTATAACCTCAAATAAATTATTCGATAAGAACATCCGTAACTATACAGAACCAAAATATAATAAACTACCGTTATTATTTAATATTTCACAATGTCATAACTATACAAATATTTAAAAAAAAAGACTGGTGAAATTATATTTAAACTCAGTCTTTTAACCTGAATTTGGAAATGAGGCTATTTTTATTGAATAAAAGGTAATACATAGCAAATAACTTAAACACGTTTATTTAAATGTAAATGATATTTAAATGGTTTCTATTTCAACTGGTCATAATTCACGATTTTTCAATCCACACTAATCACATACCTAATATACCTCTCACTCATCGAATAAATTACAGTAAAATTAAAAAACATACGCATGTCTAACGTCTATTTAAATTTTTAAATGATATACCTATATTATTATATATTATGTTGCTTTGGCTACTTTCGCACTTTATGTAATATTTGATAAAATTTCACTGACTCGTATGTTTTATTTATGTTATAGATAGGCAACTTAAGATCCTGTCTTGTACCGATATATGATTACCTTGTGCTGGGGGAGGGGGGGGGGTTCGCATTATAACCTATAATATACCTAAATAACCTGCATGGTATAAAGTATAAAATATATTCACCATAGAACAATATTATTATTATCATTATTCTATTGTTGGTATTGTGATACGTACAGATATATAGTTGGTTCCCTAGACAGCTCTCAGCTGTCGGAAAGTCGGTAATCATTAACGACACAGACTGACACATGTAATTTATAATTATATACACATATAATTATATAATTTATAAGTTGCAAACCTATCTATAAAACCGTGAGTGGGAGACATAATCAGTGAAATTGGCAATCGGTGCAATATAGCGAAATTATACTACGCAAAACAATAAAATATGTAATGTCTTTTAATATATAATGCAATTTTGCTATATTGCCTATTAGATGGATGGAGACGGAAAATGCAGTTGCAATGTCTTCTCAAGGCGCGTACACATATGAACGAAAATTCGAGCCGAGCGTGGATGCACCCCGCAAGCCACTCGAGAAGATGTAGTTCGAACTTGAAGTGAGAACACATGCCCGGCTTGAACGTACTCGGATGTGTACGCTCCTTTTCAAGTACACTATAAATGCATAACTAAAGACTAAATGTTGTATTTCGACTTGCTGTATAGATATTCCGTAATTAATACAATTTACTGGAGACCATAAAGCCCACATAGGCCGCACATTGAAGTACAGCCATATTTAACAAACAATTATATTATTTTACTCACTAACAGAAACCTTGCAAATGTATAGAAAACATCGTTCTTAATGCTATCCCGCTGAAGTGGTATCAACGAAGAACTCGCGCCAAGTTGCGATGCAACGTACGCTTTTCTGATATAAATTGATGTTTTTAGTGTTTGTTCAAGTTTTCGCGTGTAAAAGTATAGGTTTTTTGCTCAAAAATGTTTTTTTTTTTTTTAGAAATATATCGTTTTAATATAATATATAATATAATTATATTATCTAATACAGGTACCTACTTAGGTATATTACATAATATATTTATATTATATAAATGATAAGTTGTAAGTACTTTTTATACCGTAATTAGTGTTGTGACCTATGAAAACACTTTGAGTGACTTTTAACGATATAATTATTAAAATATATATAGTTTTTGATACATAAGATAATGTAGAGAGTATATAGAGAATGTGTAATGGTAACACAAATTTTTAGTGTTTAACTGAATTAAATTTGAACTCCTCGTATACTAACTAACTAACTAACTAGGTACTGTTAAATTTATACAATCAATATACTGAAAGAAACTTCGACTAACCATTAAACCGCATTTGATGACACTATTGCTTATTTCCACGGAGAAAAAAGTCGGCGAAATCGGTAGATACATTCGTCTCCATTACGAATTGTCATTTTCTCATAACCTTCCATTACCTCCCATAACCTGATGTACAAAATACATTTTATTAACACCAATCGGCAATTTTGTAAGTAGATATACATAATATAAATTATTACAGTACCTATTATAATTGGATAGAAACAATTTATATACGATTAATACACATTACAAATACAATTAGCTTACGACTAAAAATAACTAAAATAGAAAATATCAGGTTTTAGTATGTATGGAACGGAGCATTCGGTGTAAAGCATTGCTAAGGCGATAATGAAGTATAATGTCAAGAAATAAAAAAATTTCAACATAAGAAAGGAATCTATTTTGTTTACGTTTTTATCTTAAATGATCATTGGCTAGATAAGAATTTTAAATAACTGTTCTATACTCCAATATAGGCCAATATAAATTTAAACAATTTTATATCATAATTTTAAACAAAATAATTTATATTAACCAAATAAAATTGTAATATATTTACAGGATTAAAATTTTTACATGCACGTAAAAACTAGCTAACTATCAATATAGGTACCTACTATACGAGAAGTACATAGGTATAAATGAATACGTTCAATTTAATAATTAGGTTAAAAAAACTAAAAGGTACAGTTATATATCAAATCTAATAATTAGGTTGATACAACTATACCGACCTATTTTTTCTGGGACATTTTAAGCATAGACAATTTTCAACAGTATTATATACCTAGTTAAAATAAACACAACTACATCAACTATATACATTTAGTACGGCTAACCATGTTATAAGAAAGTCTGTATAGTTACCATGGTTTATGGTTGAAATAATCATTTAAATGTTTATTGTAACTATTTTTTTTTTTCCGTGATATTATATGTAAATAAATACAGTTTAGGATTAATTAATTGAAAACCGGAAGTATCAGGGTCAAAGTATTGATAAATAAAAATGAAATTTTAAAACAATTTGAATACCAATACTTTTATATTTCAATACATTTAAGTGGTTCGGAGCGTTAAATATTTATAGCTGCCTATACCTATTAATAATATTCTACTGTATTATCTCACATTTACTTATAAATAATAATAAAAATACGCCACTAGTTACAACTTTTTTTAATAGGTACCTATATTGAAATTTAAAAAATAGTATAGACATGATTTTTTTGTACATAAATACTTACTTTGGTTTTCCACATCGCATCGAAACAGGATAAGTCATTTTTTGCTCAGATATTCAATAGTTTCCACTATGCCCAAAAAAATGGATTAAATCCTGAGGCTTATGGTTGGCACTGAAAATAACAGAACGGTTGTTGAAGTATGTGTACGTAGTTAAAAGTTCATTATTTTATGTTAATTTTTATTTATAATAAATGATATAATATATGGATACTAGATACTCACAATTTTTAACCAATAGTAATGATCGGATAATTTATAAATGTGTAAAAAATTGTTATTATTATTAAATAAGTTATATTAATGAATAAATCCATAGAATTTCAGAAATATATTCAACGTTTAGATCGTCAACGATCGTTTATGATATTGATAGATATCCAAAGACATAATATTATGTTCTTTGCCATAGAATAACTGCAGTATAGACATTATAATTTTGTATTTTATTAGGCAGGTATCTACATTTTATTATCATACGTAGATATAATCATAAATTAAGGATCCCCACCCCGAAATTTATTCAACATTTGATAGGTACATTTTTATATAAACTAGTTCTTATGAAAACACTTTTAATGACATAATTAAATAATAAATATATTTTTGAATACATAACAAATGATATCACAAATAATTTAAATGGAAACATTGAACTTGATCTGTGATTTTTCATTGGATAAAGGATGATATGCGTAGTAAAACAAAACTTTTCTAAAGTAGGAATCCCTAATTTTGATACAATATTATTACATTTTTAATTATTTTTATGTATAAGCCATGTTTAGTTTAAACCTAAAATTTACGAGTCACAGCAATTTCTTCTTCTTCTTCTTCTTTTTCTTCTTCTTCTTCTTCTTCTTCTTCTCCTTCGCCCTCTCTCCCAACTATATGCAGTTGACCACCCTAGTGCTCAACTTTCACTGAACTCTATCTCTATCTATCCTCCTTACTCCTCACTCCTATCCTGACTTCAGTTTCTTTACACAAATTCTTTACTCTTTTACTTGTCCTTTCATACATGTCCTCAATTACATTCACGTACAACTTTATTACCTAACCTTTTCTTCATTAATATACTAATATTTCTCTAGAGTAATAAATACCATACACAACTTCCTCTTCTTTTCTCTGTACTTCTCTACTTACCATCTCCTTGAGTTTCTGCCTTATCTTATTATCTCTCTTTTTCGTTAGTATTATATTTTTTACTTCTTTAGCCTATTGCCATGTTTATGTATCCTCTGTCATACTAACCCTACATACTAACTAAGACGGCTGTAACTTGATCAATTTTGAGTTTAACAATATGTAGTATGATACCTGCGTCAAAATTTGCATATCCGATTCGGTCTCTAATTTTCATCGAATATCACAACTAATAAATATACTTTTAAATTATTAAAAAAGTATTGTCACTCGTTCATTTTATATTAAATATATTTAATATAGGTACAATACAAAGGTTAGATAATTAAACTATTGACAATAAAAAGAGCCGATCTGGGCGACTGTTCAGTCAAGTCAAGTCAAGTCGGCTACGCAGAATTCAAATTTTGGCGTTTAGAGTAAATTTAGAGTATAAACACCTATTACAAAATTTAAAGCGAGGGATATTTTCGAGTGAAACTCATGGGCATTTTGTAAAATATCGTCTGACGAAAAAGTTAAAGCAATTTAAAAATATCAAAAACTAAAAAGGCCGTAACTTTTTTTCTGACAATATTTTACAAAAAGCCCATGAGGTTCACTCAAAATTATTCTTCTCGTTAAACTTGATAATTGGTGTTTAAGCTTTAAATCTAACCAAAATGCCATAATTTCAATTTTGCGTTATACAATTTTGCTATATTGCCAATTAGATGGACGGAAACAGAAAACGCGGGTATAGCATCCTCTTAAATCGATTATTTTTGCGGACACAAAAATATTACGCTAAATTCAAAATTTCCAATATGTTGCAAAGCACATGATTCATAAACGTTTAAAAATGCGTTTTCCGTACCACTTTTTGTCCGAATCTGTATTCGACTGAACAACCACTTCAATTCTCGACAGGCGCCTGTTGTTCTACATTGTCAACTCTCTAGGGATTATAGCTAGTATACTTATAGCTAATACTATAGCTCTAGGGCGTATTTGGACCGTGATAACGGAGCAATGTACATTTTTCGCACTTAATACATGAGTTATTATCGTAGTTTTAGTTTTAAACAATAATTATTAACGGAAAATATTTTAATTCCCAATTATTATCATTGTAGGTTTTTTTCGGTTCTTCTCCAGGACTTTTTCTACCTTTTTTCGTTCGAATGGTTTCGAAAGTCTTTCGATTGAAGTTTTTTTGCTATTTTACAGTCGATTTAAGTCGACCATCATTCTGAAACTAATCCGTTATATACCTGTCGTTTTTACAACATATTATTATTGCTTTGTAAGTTGTACATACCACAATCGCTTGACTACCTACCGAGTCCGTCTTTTTGAGAGAGTCAGATTATTCAACTCCTTCTCACTGCTGATCAGAATCCTATTTTCATTCTTAGTTTCCTTTCTATTTTATTTATTTGTAATCTTATTTCTTTATTTTTACAGTTTTGGGTTCTCAATTTAGTTTTTCTTGGTACTGTATTGAATATTCTAATTTCCAAAATACCTGTAATGTATATGATATACATATTACCAATAATTGTTCGGGAAAATTATAAATCATATGCCAATATTACCGGCTGGTAGTTTTTGATACCTACTTTTTTTCCTGAAATGTCAAGTCGTTATTATACATAATATATTATTATAATATTAGATTATTATTATACACTTTGGACGGAACACATATTATTATGTAGGTATATATTTTATACTCGATATTATTTTTATCATTGAGGGGGAGGACATGTGTTTAATTTTTTGTTTTGTTTTTATTGACCGACCGCACGCCACCGGGCGATAAATCTGCGGCGAATTTCGCACCTTGGAATTATAATTACAACCCGACGCACGGTGTAGAATTAAATTTCACCGATACACGTGTGTTATTAAACGGAGGAAATTTACAGCTTCCAGAATATTGGTATATGAGGTAGAGATATAATACGATGGCAAACGAGGTGTTATTTATACGACTACTCACCCAAACTGTATGTACCCAATATCCGTGTATATTATATTATACGCATATATAAAAATTAAAAAAATGACACCGAAATACACGTTCGTGTCCGCCCATTCCTATTTTAAATAGCCCTCTACGAGTTTGATAAATTTTTTCATTTTTTCCACTCTCTCTATTTTCGTAATCGTGCACCTGTCCCGATTAATAATAATATTATCGACAAATAAATCGCGTCCGATCGTGCAAACAGATTCGTCGTAAATTATTACACAATTAGGTACAATAATAATCGAACGCATGGCGATAATTTTTTTATGATTTTTTGCCTCACTCTATCTTTGTCGAATATAGAAAATAATAATAATAATAATAAAGATACCTCCAAGTACTACGTGCCGGCGCTTATATACAAGAGAACGATAAAAATATATAATATACAATAATGAAAAAAAAAATCCTCAATGATGTCTGTTATATACTCATCGTATTCGTGATGACTTTTTTTTTAATATGATTATTACAGAGCGAATGTCAGCGTCACGAGTTTGAAGTGTATAAGTCATAACGTCATTAGTAATCGCTGTCAGGGAAATTTACTAAACGCGATTTTTCCATTTACGTTTTATATAACTTGAAAACCTGAAATAACTATTTATAAAAAAGAAATATATAATATATTATACCAATGTTATATTATATAAATAAATGATAAAAAGCGACCAGATTATTAAAAACATTATCGATAACAACAATTTTTGGTAATAATATAGCTATTTATTATAAATCGTATAGGTATTAATAATTAGTAAAATAAAAAACATTATAATCAGTGTCGTAAAAATCATAGGTGCAGACGGTGCGTTGCACCAGGGCCCAAGGTGTCAAGGGACCCATCGCTCCGATGACACCAATCGCTCCGTCAACAACTATTGTTATTTTTGTCATTTGCTCATTATTTTGTATAATAATTATTTTATATAATAATTTTGTGTTTTACTCTATGTAATAGGTAAATACATACCTACTTAATACTTAAATAGCATTCCATTATGTTGAATAGCAATTGGTACATAATTGATAATAACGTGATATTACCATAGGATATTATTATTGTGATATTACATTATTAACGCATATATTTAATTAGATTTTTATCATATGGACAGCGCCAATTGAAACTGAGCATTATTAACATTAGGAGCAGAAAAGCCCTAATACTCTGTTAAGCTACAGTTCTAAAAAAAAGTATGTGCTACACGTTGGTAAGCTCGACACCAAGTTATATTAAAAGAAGAATTTAATGATGTTTAAAAATGGTGATGAAAGAAACGTCAGCAAAGCATTACAGTCAAAATAATTAGATTCTATACCGTTTATTTTACTTTTATGTTAATGAGAAAGAATATTGAAAAGTATATTGTAAATGTGTTTCAAAAATATTGCAAAGTGTTGAAATAAGTGTATACATTCAAAATTCTTGTAGTCTCCTTGAGCAAGCAATTTGATCATTAATTGAATTAAGACAAAACTACAATTAAATTGGTTTAACTGTTCATGATATTGTGTGCTCTAAATGAGATATATTTCATCTAAATTTCAATTAAAACATCAAATATTTGCCAGATTACATTTTGAAGAAGGCGATGGTGACTGAAAAACTTTAGAATTGAAATACTTTATCCAGTGGTAAATACTGCTTTAGAACAATTTATAAATATATTTAAAGGATGACAAGACGTAATCTTATCGAATTTTGAATGTTTAAATTTAACTGTACGTAGAATGACTGAAGAAAATTATTTAATAAGATATTCATGTAATTTTATTCAACAATATAAGTCAGATATAACTTCAGGTTTTACTTAACAGTTACTAAGTAATAAGTATACGTTCTATAATAAAAAATAAATCAGACGTCAGAAATATTACTGATGTTATCCTAATTATATATTGTGAATAATGATTTATTAACGGCTTTTTGTAATGTACTAACTGCTTGTATAATTCTTTTGATAATTCCTGTAACTATGGCATCAGCCGAAATTTATGAAAAATTACTTGAGAAATTTTACTTCACCAGAAAGATTAAGTAATATAGTGATATTAAGTATTAAAAGTCAAACTGATGAAATAAATATTGAGGAGACCATTACTAATTTCACCAATGGCAAAGCTCGGAAGAACATTTTTTTAAACGAATATAGTTTAAACTGTTAAATATAATTATTTAGTTTATTTAGTTTAAATATAATTATAATTAGGTAGGTAACATTTTTTTTATCTTGTATTATTTGGAAACTGTATCTTTTGTTATATTATATTATATGTTTATTAGATACATTTATCAATATCTTTATTTATTTTTAGATACATTGGATAGGTTATAGATACTGAGCCACGACATGTCTAATAGACAGTGTTTGTATACTATATTTAGACTTAGACCTTAGTAACTATGTTAGGAAATTTTAATAATACTTAATAAATCTTTAAATAATTAATAACTTATAAGTATTTTATATGTACTGATTTAACAATATTCAAGACGGGGGCCCATAAATATTTGTTTTCACCAGTGCCTTTGGGCCTCAAGTTACGGCACTGATATAATTTATAAATTATGTGTACCTATTTCATTTTTATTGTTATTTTATATAAGAAAATGTTTAAATATAAATATTTATTTATTATTATATTATGTTTACTGCCTGATTTTAATGGGCGCAGTACTGCAATAGAAACAAAACTGGGTAGTAGAAAATGGTAAAGGAGCTGTTGACTGTTGAATGAATATACAAGTAGTTGAAAAAACTATGTAATATTATTTAGAATGTATAATAATTCTTATGTGATTATTGCACGTCACAAAGGTAGGTATATAAACAATAATAATTAGTTTACCCTATATTTCATGCAAATTAATAAAGAGTGAGGACAAAATATTCAACGGTTTTAACACTATGTTTACCTAAAACGTTAAAATTAAGTTAAAAATTTAATACCTTAACTATATATTTTATAATTAACGTATTATTTTATATAGGATTTATATAGTTTAAATTCCATTGTATAAACTATTTAATTCTAGCTGTAATTCTATTTACTGCAGTTAATTTTTCTAAACAATTCTTGCGAGTGTGTTATACATATTTCAATCGAAACCCAATTAGATTAATTGAAATCCATTTTAATGCGAATGGTGTTTATAAAACCTTTTATAATAATTGTCACGTTTTGACGGTCAACCGTGAAATAGTCGAGAACGCCACCCGTGTTTAAATAACGTGAACGCACGATTTACTATGTATTAACGTTTACAGATTTATTTTTTAGACAAAATATGAATAATGTATAATACACTGGCATATAGGAACTATAATTCACTTGAGGAGGGTAGGCAAATATTTAAGGCATATATATATTTTTAATATGTAATACATAAAAAATCCCATTAATATATTTAAATATAGAAGTATAAAAGTATAATAAGTAGATATATAAAATGTCTAAGAAAGTGTGAAACCAGTTAATCGTAAAAATATATGTGAAAATTATAATACTTCATAGTTTTTTTTCTTTATAAGCTTATATAGAACGTAATATTATATTATGTAGTATGTAAATCATTTACTTAAAATGGGCGTTTGTATATATGTATATATGTTGTGGTAACATATTTACAAAGTTAATAATTAATAAAAAATATTAACTATTAACTACAAACAAAAATCTATGTTGGTATCTACCTACTTGATGACACTTGTATAATTCATAACTAATCTTGATTTGATGTAGTACCTATATTTTTGGAACAACATAATATCATTAATGAAATGTAAATGTATGAAATTTTTTAATAGAATAAATTGTTTAATAAAATGGTCTTTTTTATTTGATAAAGTACCTATTATACTTATGCAATAGTTTTCGTATTTATCGATATATTTTTTTTTAAAAAACAGAATAAAATATAAAATAAAAATAATGTACTTTTTCATATTTTCGCCGGAAGTAAACAAAGTCCATGACTGACTCAGATGTGGCAATTAAAAACTCAACCTAAAACCTAAAATAGGCATATTTATTTTTATATGTTGATAAAATACTCGATAATTTTTCTATCCTATTATAGGATGCTACCTAATTATTATTATTTGTATTACCCTATAAGATTGAACCATTTATAAAATTATTTTGAGATAACACTTTTTGGTTCTTACTAATATTATGTCTATTATTATACAGAGTGCCATAAGTAAGTTGAAAGTATGAATACAGCATGATCTAAAAAAAAAACAATATTATTCAAATATTTATTATAGGAGAATGATAATAATTGTTAAATTACAGAAATGTAACCTTTGAGTATCATTTATTATTATATGTTACAAATTAATTATGCATGTTTATATTGATGATGATTGTTTATTTTATCAGATGGGGCAAAAGTACAACTTTTTAATACCTGAGAGGGCAAATCCTCCCTCTGCCCCCCTTATTCTATACCACTGTTGTAATATTATGAATATACAGATTAATAGAAATAATTGTAGTAAAAAAATAACATCGACAAATGATCAGAAGGGTGCCGATTTTTGAAATATAATGAAAATTATGCCACATATTTATTGCATGCGATATAATGATAAAATTATCGAACTCGAGTAACAAGATATATTCTCGAACGACCCTCGATAAAGATTTATTGTTTATCGAATGCAATAAAATGATTTGCATTAATCACTATGGTAACAATAATAAATCCATTATTATAACCTTAAAATGTAAAAATTATTACAAATAAATGGTAATGAGCTGGTCACCCACGCTAATAAGTTTAAAGTTTAAACCATGCACGTATATGCAAATACTATACATTACATTATACATACAATTTTTTTTTTATAAAATAGTTGTGCAATTAAATTATACAAATTATTCTTTTAATGTTTTCTTTTTTTAAATATTTTCCTTGTTCCACTGAATGTTCCAAACATTAGTTACTAATTTTTACAAATTTCACACATTTATGAATACCTATTTTGTATATAATTTTTGTGTTAAACATCCCTTCAATGAGAACTAATGTATTTTCATGGATCAAACTAAGTGAAATCTATTTTAAAATGAATTTAATGAATTAGATAGGTACTAAAAATTTGTATTTAGTTTTTAGTGTTCTAAACTTCCAACACTACATCAAGTTAAACATATGACCCAAGTTTGCGGTTGAATGGTACCTACCTACCTACCTACCTACTAAATACTAATATTAATTAATCTTTAGTCTTTACTTTTGTGTCAACGTCAATAGAATACACGCGTTTTGACATCAATGCATGGCGTTAATGTATTAATCAAATATCTCACTAATTCTTTTGATGGCCTAAAATTCTTCATAAATAGTCTATCGAACAATGCAAAAGTATCTGACAGCGGTTTTTGAAAAATGTTCTTTACTTTGATGGCATTCATTGGCTCGTTAATATTATTAATAGTATAATACGCTATAAAATCGAAATCAATAGTTGCAATCATAGGTTAGTTAGAATAATTTTTTTTAAAAATTAAAGTTAACTATGCTGAAGATCCTAAATATTATTTATATTCTGTGATAACGGTTCCTTATCAATATTTTTACAATTTTTATAGCACTCTATGTAAAACAAACCCTCAATATAATGTTATTATTATGCGAAAAATGTTTTGTCATCAACCGAGACCCAGTAGATAAATGGTCGAAGGATTATTGTTCGACTAAATTTTATCACTCTTCGAGAATAACACTTTTTTAATTCATGTGACAAACGTGTTTATCGCATGCGACAAACAGTTGAATGTTTTCAAGAATTACCCCCCCCCCCCCAAAAAAAAAGGATCAAAACTCAGGACAGGCCCAGTTATAAGAATAATTTGTATAATACATACGTTTTTTTGAAGGAGTTTTTAATACATTTTTTAAAATATGCATTGTAAAAACTTGATAAAATTTACTAGTATAATCAACACGCGTTCAATAACCAATTTAACTTCCTCATATTTTTTTTGTAAAAATCCATAATATTTTTACAGCTACTGACGCTATTGTACATATTTTTTGCTAGTCGGCTTTGACTCAATACTTAATTTGAAAAATATTCATAATTTTCGTAATAATTTGTACATCGAAAAAATTATTTGATGTCGGATTGAATATTGATATTACAGTTAAAAAAATAAGAATTGTTATTAAATTTTTTGTTCATTTCACTCAGTACATTATCTGCCACAGTGAAATAAATAACTCGTATTTGTTGAACCGTAGTATTATTATTTTTTAAACCAGTCATTGAAGTGATAACATAATCAGTTATATATCAGTAGTACTATTAATATTCTTATGTCATCTTTATCATTTGTTAAAAAAAAAATTTGTAATTTCAGATTTTGTATAAAAGTTACTAAAACGTTCATCCAAACGTAAGATTTAAGCTCTTTTATAGTAACTTTAACTGAATTTAAACATTTAATTATACCTAGGGTAAAAGATTCCAAATATATTGAATGTGCTTTGACAGCTTATAAGATGTTATTAAGAAATTTTTCAACAAATATTATGTAAAAGTAACAAAATTGGTTAAATATACCTTTGTCTTCTTTTTTTTTTTTTTTCAACTTTTTTAACATAATGATAAATCTCTTATAACATGTTTAATAAAATTTTAATAAAATGAATGCCGTTATATTTGGAAACCCATCTTGTATAGCTATGTCGATGAACTTTATTTACGTGTACGCAACCTTTTTAGACTTCAAAAAATATGTTATGACGTAAAGTTTAACTCGATTGAAATGCATAAATTGCTTCCAGTAATCCCATCGTGTCATCATAAATGTCAACTGATTTAGCAACGTCAACCAAAAATAGATATTAAGTCGATGCACATAACAATGTAGGTAGCTAACATAAGGACATATATATTTTTAGAGAATTCTCTAATTTTTACGTAAAAATGATTTTTTTCTAGTATTTTAAATTATATATTTTGAGTATATTTAAGGGTTCAAAATTAGGATTGACCCGCTGGACACGCCTTTGCAAATGATACAAATGAAAAGAAAATATATACATATATAATATATATATAGTATTAAAATATATGACTATACAATTCAGCTATTAAATAAATATAGCCCATCGACCATTCTTATGTATTATTTACCTGGTGTGACCGTGTTTTAGTAACTTAGTTTCATGCACGCGACCGTTTCGGCACCCTCGTAATTATATATATAAGGTATACACTTTGAGGCACCACAATTGGAGGGCCGACGACGTGTGATCCTAAAAGGTCGATTCTACAGACAACGACAAACAACGACAAACCAAACAAAATGTTACGAAATTCTAACAATCACCGGAACGCGAAATGGAATGATGACTGTAAAGCAGCGCACAAACTGGATTCGTTCCGTTACGTTACGACGCTATATACGGCTCGGAGACGGTTGGAGACGTGACGTGACGGAACGATACGTCTCCAACTGTCTTGTTTGTGTTGTCCTCCTAAGACATGGTGGAGTAATTTTGTAATTTTACTTTATTGGAATTCAACAATGATCTTTTTTTCTGACCAGGTATTGCTAAGAGGTCCTCGTCGGAAGAACAGTCCATTACTGAGGCGGACGATAAAGAGAGAGAAAGAAAAACGATTGTGGGTTTGAAATATTAATTAAAAAAAAAAAGAAAAATATGAGTACCTACAGAGATTTTCATGCAATATTTCCAGATCTTCTTCAGGGCGAGTCAAAATTTTTTAAATACTTCCGGATGGGTTCGGAAAATTCTATGAATTACTTAACGAACGAGTATTGTAGTGCTACTATTATGGTTTCTGTCGTCCGTAAATTTTACCCTCAACGGCAATTTATCCGTCACCTTATACGTCTCTAAGACGTGACGTGACGTAACGTGTTGTAACTGGTATGCACGTGTTCATAAGTATTAATATTAAACAAACATATCCGTTAGACGGAAGTCAGGATGTAATGTGACGGAACGTATCCAGTGTACGCGCCGTTTAAGCCGGCACCAAGCCACCACCTAGACTTGGGAAATAATAATGAAAGATTGCACCAAATATACCACCGATCGATATTTACTAGCCACAGACCACGAAAAGTTCGCTGCGGAATAACTATAATAACAAAAACGAAAATACCAACGAAAAATGTGCGATGAACACCGCGAAGAGCGAAAAAATAATTTAAAAAAAACCCGACCAAGGCACGCCAAACTTTTTAGAAAAAAAGTGTTACCTACTGCATCGATCGCGATGACTGGGTGGCAGGCGCGTATTTGAAGGGGGCGCGATAGGAGCGATTGCACCCCCTTAAAGCCCAGTTGATATTATACCAAATTAGATAGGTAATTAATTAATTGTGTTATATAATTACATAATAATATCCCACCAATATATGTCTCTATAAGAACCGTTTTTAATTATTTCGTAAACTGACGAAACAAATGTCGGTGATACAATGTGATATCTCAATAAAAATTTCACATAGGTATGTTATATAATAAAACTAGTATAAATTGGTCGTTCGCCGTGTATTCAACATTGTCTAACGGTGAATTTACTGGTGCGATAATTTTGTTTTGCCCATTAACTGAAAAATCTAATTTGCTGTTGCCTGTTTCAGTTTTGGCAAGCCCTCTATTGTAGTAATTATACGCTTATTACTGTGAGTAAACGAACATTTCTAGCAGGAATAAGATGCTAATGAGTTGACTGCAAAAAGAGCCTAAAGATAGAAAAACCCTATTGAATTCATTAGTCGAGAAAAAAGTCATCTGGTATATCCGAGAAACGGTCCAGTAGAAAAAACAGTACACGGATTTTACCAAAATGAAAAAAAGAAAAATTGACTGAATAATGTAAAAGCTGAAATGAGATTTTTTTTTTATTAAAATACATTTGCTTGTTTACAAGTGTGTTTGTTTTGGGTAAATTTTCTGTTTTCGTTATTGGTTTACATTTATGGGTCTGGAATATTTCTGAAAAATTATTATCGGCCGCCCTCCTAAATGTTGCGATCTAGATATGCGTGGCTGCCGCAGGGCGGGGATCGTCGATAATATTATTTTCGTACGCCTATATTATCCGTACGGATCCCGATTGTTCGGGATGTGTGGAAACTGCAGTCGGGTTCTGCGGTGATGTCAACCACGTTTAAGAAAACAAAACAACAATATTTAAATGTCCAACGATTATGACGATGGATTATCACCGCGCACGCGTATTACCGCGTAAAATAAGATTTTCGTTTATCAGACGACCGGTGTTGTATTTGTCTGTGCGGGATGACCGCCGCAACGCGGTTTACCCGATGGAATTTCGAACTCGTTACGTAGCGCACCGCAGAAGACATTGCGCCGTACGACAACAATCGACGGATTTTTTTTTTTTCGACCGAAAATAATATCAAGTTTCACCGGTCGTCGTGTCCGAGCTGCAGAGCGGCATGGTCAATACCATTTTATTTTATATATACTTATATATATATATATATATATACCTTTATATAAAATATATATATATATATATGTATATATATACATTGACGGTATATGGACGGTAATGCGCGCACATATACGAGCACACGTTATATGCGAACAGGTGTTGTCCCGAAGGATATTATATTATTTATATATAGTTAGTTAGTTAGTTAGTTTTTTTTTTTTTTTTTTTTAATGTATTATTCTTGTGGTCGGGCGAAATATGGGGAGACGATATATATGAATGGGATGTACGGGCGGATTGTGAGGCTGCGCCGGCGTACCCGTACACGGTTTGTATTCAATTTTTATTTTTTTTTTTCCCCCCCCCCCCATTTCGGATAGATTTAATTGAATTAAAACGCGAAACGCGCTCCTCGCCGGCGGCTGCACGTCGAGTCGTGGGCGTCCGGGGTCGAAACCACAATGCGACAAGGGGGCGGGGAGGGTCACTTTGTACACACGATATTATTATTATTATTATTATTATTATTATTATTGTATTCTTTCGCGTCCGCGATTGTACGTACACTCTCTCGTTCGGTTATTTTCTTCACTCGTTTCACCTATTCTCACCGAAATCCGCTTAACCACAATAGAACAGAAGCCCGTGGCGGCGAGAGGGAGAGACCAATTGTCGTCGTCGTCGTACACGGTCTGCCGAACTGATTTAACGTTTTACGTGCAGTTGTTGTACATTACCGCGACCGCACGTTATGCCTCCTCGTATATACGTCTCGTTAGGTGCGTAAATAGCCAGAGGTACGTGGCTTTCTTTTTTTTTTTTTTTTTCTGAAGATTTTTCGCGGGTCTTTGACGAAATAAATACACACGGCGCCGACCCTATTCCCGCAGGAAAACCTATATTATAATACCGACCATATAGGGAAATAATTATAGAACATAGTTTTCAACGTCCACATGAAAAAAACGTAGTGAGATTATATAAACGAAAAAAAAAAAAAAAATACTCGTTATTGCGTATGAAACTTTATATTTTGATCCCTTCGTACATATATGTACCTACTAGAATGCACGCGCGTTAAGATAAACACCGAAGAATTATATTTCTATACGTATATTAGAACCCAAATCACATAAATAATTCATTGTGTATACGCACGGCGTATTTCAACGCGGCGGCTGCTCCGAAGATTTGTACAGAAAACGGTACGAGTAGACTGTTACAAGAAAAATGCTTTTTACGCAAGTTCAAATAATATTTTTCTATAGACATATTCATTGCTTCTCCGAAGAAGCTGTTTCAACAACTACGCGCTAACGCAATATACTTGGATAATATAATATGGTATCGCATTATATTATACTTAATATCGTACAATGATTTTTACAAATTTAAGGGCTTGGATACGGATTTTGAAAAACGAGTTAGAATCAGTTATATCCGTGGTTTTTACGTATTGTATTGTTAAACCAGTGAGTGCCTGAAACCGTAATATCAATACACAATATACCTGCCATCAACATACACTGATGTCTGATAGGTAGTGAAAACCCAAAACCAAAAACCCGGAATTTAAACATCGTTATTTTTTAAAAACCCGTATTGTAATTGAAACCGAAACCGGAAAAAAATTTCAGATTCTTAAAACTGGTGAGAAAAACCGAAAACAGAAACCGTTAAAATTGATACCGGTTTCAAACTCTGACAAAATATAATCGTAACTGCAGGTAAGCTTTTGAAAAAAACATAATAATATAAGTTTGTCGTCGATTGAGGATAAAAAAGACAAATACAAGTACTAGTACAAGTAGTAGAGTTATTATTTATTCAGAAATATGGAATTCAAATCAAATAGTAGCTATCTAATAATAATTAATAGTTATAGTTTAATGATACTAATTTAATTATTAGATAGTTAATAAAAATTGATGATATTATGATATCATTTGTTTGACGAGTATAACTCACGCGAAATTAAGAATCAAAAACGGCTTTTCTGTAGATGTTATTAACTTTCATAAAAATTTTGGTGCAATCAGAATTCAGAGCACTCTTTTTTTTTTTCAAGCTACGAATTAAAATAAAGCTGTTTCACAAAAATCGGTTAGCACTAAAATAATTTAAAAATAAAAAAAATTGTCATTAAATAAACTTGAAAACCCCTTTTTCGGTATTTACATTAATAAATAAGGGAATCTAAAGTGTTTTGCCCTTAAAATTGTATATTTCCGAACAAAACAGCCGTTTGAAATACGGTTTTACTGAATCGAAACCCTAAATAAAACCATTAGGTACATTAAACCGAAAACGGAAACCATAACCGATATTAATTGATGATAATGATGATAGTTGTTAGCATTAGTTGACGCAATTTAGAATTTTTTTAATATAGAAATATTAATATGAACTTTGAAGTAAAATTTGTACACAACAATATAACTAAATAAATTATGTTACGGCAATTATTGTTTAACAGTATGATTGAAATACAGCCATATTTTATCCACATATATTATTATAATAAATTGATAGTTACATTGTGTTATCTTCATTATACTTGTCGGAAAAATGTGCTGTGTAGAATGGTATATTGTCGAACCAAGAGTTATTTTTCGATAAGTTAGCTTTTTTTTTTTTTGTTATTATCTGTGTCTTTATGAACATATGATGTATCAATCTTATCTCATCATCTCTATCTAACATATGTTAGACGTTAAAATATATTTAGAGAGAAGTTTATTCTCAAAAATTGAGACTAGCCGCTTTTCATTCTCAATCGACGAATGTTTTTAAAATATGTATAATGTATATGCAGTGATAAGTACATACATATATTATTTTTGTGATTTTAGTTTTATAATAATTTATAGTATGACAGTTACAAGTGTTCATGTGCATAAATATTTTTATAAGTACCTATTTATTACTTATATCTATTTTAAATATTAGCAAAGGCGGAAAAAGTTTTAATTTTTTTTGTTTTCGTTTTTGTTTATCAGTTTATAGAATATTTTTTTTTAAACTTAGGTAACATTTAGAATTGTTTGTAAAAGTATTTTATTAATGATATTTGTCATTTTAAGAATTTCGTTTCCGTTTTTTAAAACGTTCATTCCCCGTGTCTCAATCATGAAAATCAAAATGTTTTGAAATACTGGACATAAACGAGAAACAACACTTTTTTACTAATATAGGTATATAATAAAGATTAAATATGTAATTAATAAATTAAAACGACAATTAAATAATTAATTTTAGACAAGGATCCTGCACTTTATAAATTTGTATAAAACGCCTAATAATATTTGTTCTAAACTAGAAATTATTTCATTTGTAACTTAAAGTATATTATTTACATTAAACATTATATGTTCTGTATTTTATGTAAAATAGAAAAAAGAAAAACCAACGAAACTTTTACTTACGTAATAATATACACTAAAGTACAGAAAGGATACTTAAGCTTTTCATAATGTTGTATTATACACTTTATAGTTCTAGAAGAATTTAACTCAAAATTGGTTAGATTCTTTTTATAACTTAGTATAATTGTTGTTATATTATACGTTATTCGTTTAAATAAAATTTATAGAGGGTAAGAGTAAAGAAGCATCATATAGCTCAAATTATATATATATATAAAATATTCAGCACCCCCCCCCCCCGCCGAAATTTTAAATTCCTGTGGTGTAGCTACTATATCAAACATAAAAATTACATAATATTTATATATATTTAATAGAAAAATGAAAATTATAGGAATATAAAATTTTTGCTCTGTAATATATTTTAGAATTCGAGCAGAGCAAAGATATAATAGACATAATAAGACATATAAGAATATATTGTTTTTATTTAATGATATTCATTTTTGTTTTTATTTTTTTCTGGAAATCTCTAATTAGATAGTAAATAGGTAGAGATCGAATATAAGTTTGGAAATTAATATTTTATTTGATAGAAAATTCGTAAAAGATGATACTTTCAAGAGGTCATTTTTTTATTTTCCTAATAAAAACGTTAAGGAATAATATGTGTGTATAATCACTCACGAAATAAGCACTTAAGTCTTATTATTCATTAACAATAAAACGTTTTTATTTTTCAAATCTTTTTAAATATTCTTATTTTTTTCTTTAATATAGACTTATATTTCTATCTAAAAATTCTTTGGTATAATTATTGCTTGTGAGATTATACAAATCGTGAAATAAACTTAGAATGAAACAGTTGTAACTGCCAATTTTAATAAATTGATGGTTTCTGTAGATTCCATTTCGTTAAAACCGATTTAATATTATACATGTAGATACGTATTATTTTTGTTTTTATAATGGACCGAAGATGGAGAACATAGAAATTATAATTGACATTTTCTAAAATTAATCAACCAAATAATCAACCAAATTTTGTTCCTGATATTATAGATATTTCTGAAAGAAAAATCAGTTAATTTTTTAACCTATGTAGTATTTAATATTTTTAATTGATGGTGTACAACCAAATTTGAAGAAATTATTAATTTCTAGTTATGCCAGAAAATATTTGCAAAAAATGGTACATACTTTCGCAAACGTTGTGTAACACCAAAATAATATGTAGTTACAAAGTTTATATTTAAAAAAAATATTTTGTCATTAACCACCACGCATTTTTTTAGTGACTTTTATAATTATGTAATACCGTCTGACTATTTAATTAAGATGCCTACTAAATATTTGGTAAATGAGGGACGGTTGTTATTCTTGATATATTTTCAAGGTTGGTACTACTTAATTTAAAATTCAATTTATTTCGTATAAAACTATATTATTTCGAATGACTGTACCTAAGATGTTTTTGATTAAGTTCCTAATCAATAAATATATATATATAAAAAAAATAAGAAACAACCCAATTTACAATAACTGTTATATTATTAACTGTTATATCTTCTATATGTTAATCTCCATATTTATCTCATTCATACAATACTATCAATTGTATTTTTTCTTTTTTTTTTTTTGAACCATGTTAAATTACCGATAAGCGTAAATAAACAGAACAAAACAGTTAAATTTAATTAGTATTTGCATTTTAAGTAAAACGTGTGGCTCAATCGGAGTTTATGTTGCTGAGACAAATGCTATTTTAGTGGTTAAAACTGAAAAACAAAAAATCGCTCTTCTGAAAAATCGATATACTTACCTATTTTATATTATATTATGTACGTATAGAGATCGCAATTCGGGTATCCGGTGAATAAAATTGGTTACGAACAATTAATCGCCGGAGAATTTATCGCTGGTACAATATTGGTCGCCATAATAATTGATCGCCAAACAAAAATTATTTAAAAATATTTTTTAGTTATTATACTACACTACAGAAATCCGAATGTTAAAGTGCTATTCTACTATATTATATGAAAAATATAAAGTTTAGTTTTTACAAAATTAAACCATAATATACTGTGAGATACAAAATAAACATAATGCTGTATAATTAATAATAAATAATTGTTTTATTACAACACGACTTGTGTCGATTAACTGACTCGGCAGCTCCGATAGGCTATCGCGATCTTTACCCTATGGTTTAAAATTTTCGTAGGTATTTGAATTACAAAATCGGAATATAACTTGTACTTATCGTGTATACAGACAGAGAGGACAAAACTAAACATCATTGTGAATCCCGCGATTGGGATACAATGCGAAAGAGAAGAAGATATGGGTATGAACCACGGATACGTGGTTATCTACGTCAGAATGTGTTTGTTAATTTTTTTTATTTTTATTTTTTTTTTTTTGATAAGTAGTAATAGTTATTTATAATATCTACTATACTTTGAGTTCTACACAAAATGATTTTATCGAAAGAAATTTCATTTTCAAATTCAATACAAACATCACCAGTATCCTATCCTACCTACACTGACCGACTTTTTTTAACAATAATTTCTAGTCCATTCTTTTGAAAGTTATTTGTATAATTTTAGTGTCGATATAATTTGTGATCCAATTACAATAGCGTAATACGTTTTAAATTATGACAAAAGTTATCTATACATGTATAGGTATAGATAAAAAAAACTTCATTTAATTATAAATAATTTTGTAATTAAGGACATATCATGAATTTAACATAATACGAGTATAATATATAATGGGTACATATAAAGTGTTGTACATACATTTGAAGTAATTTGACTATATGTGCCTTTCATTCAGACTGAATTTATTTAAATTTAATCATATTATATTATGTATAGTATAATGCTCTCTCTCATTTGAATAAAATCTTCCTACTTTTTATTCAAATTTATTGTACATTTCATTGTAATCCAAACAATATTATTCAAACGAATACAGCTACTTACTAGGTATGCCTGCCTATCATTTATAAATCAGATTACACTAAAATGTATATATAAACGTCATTATCAGATTTCAGTATCATTTTCGGACGAGTTTGCATCGCTATTTCGATTAAGTTTCGATGGGTACAATAATATGTTTAAACCGACATGTGGCCGTATCATCGTATTTATATTACAATGGCTATATTAATAGTCGATCGATACATATAGCCTATATGGGTACACAACGAATTATTATTTAAATAATTATTCACATAGGATTATTCCGGTATTCCGTCAATAATAAAATAAAATATGGAGACAATATTTTGTCCTCGTGAAAACGGAGGTACTATCGGTTAATACGAATTCGTGTATTTTTATAAATACACTGAAGGGTGTTTAGGTTTAACGATAAATTCTAGACGGAATTGCTGTCTACGGACTAATTTTAAGGGGTCTCGTATAGGCAATTTTAAAATAATACGAAAACATCATATACATGTGCGAATGAGTATTAATATGACATGTAAATTTCGCTACCCGTATAATAATATTAATAATAACGCAACCGGCATTGCGCATACCGATCTAACGTAAATGATATTAACGTTTCATAAATTTCGTCTAAATTTTGCTCAAAATTATCCATATGTTAATATGTCCTCCGTCGTAGTAACGATATTTTATCATACGATCCGATTTGGATTTGGAAAACTGATTTAAATTTACTCGTACTTAACCGATTTTTTTTTTTTTTTTTTATCCAATATTTATTAATATTTAGTAATTTTCAATTTTATAAAACTTTTTTTAAGAAATAAATAAGAAACAATATAAAAAAAAAAAAAAAAATAAAAATAAAAGTGGTTCTGTTAATAAATTTGAATCGGTTTTAAAAATCTTTACACGACTACTCGATCAATCGCTGTACGATGACCAAAATTAGGTCTTTTCAGTGTATAAAATTCGCCCGCAGAGAACCACTCAGCACTTCGACGATGAGAGGTACATACAAAATAAACAGAATATTTAAAAAGTTGAATAATCCATGATGATCAACATCGTTTATTTTTCTGGTCTATATTTTCTTTGAAAATTATTTTTAACTATATACGTATTCAATAATTTTTACACTGCAGTAAGCACGCAACTATACAGAAATTATAAATTAGACATCGTTAATTCCCCGCAGTAAAATATATAGATTCAATATGACATAACGTGAGGTGAGAATAAAAAGTCCTATGTCTGATTAATACATTTTCAGGAAAGCGTTTTTAAAGTTTGATGTTTTATTTTATTTATTTTCCTTTTGTCAGTGCTTCCTCTGGAGATGAAAATAATATATATAAAAGCTTAAACATTTAATTCATCATAATTATCATTACCTAGATGAATTCAGAAATGTTAATAAAAGTTACACAAGTTAATAATCAATCAAAAACCTTAACAGTATATTGAGTTAGTACAAGAGAGTATTATCCATTACACTTTTAGTGGACACAGAAAAATATGTCATTGATTGAACGAAAATTCTCAGTGCTATCTATTTTGAGCTTTATTATGTTGGGAAAAATATTAGAAAAACAATTTTTTTTAAATATTAAAAATATCTTGATGACGGTCATCATAAGGTGTAAAAACAAGGTTTGGAACAATATAGAATCACAGTGAACCATATTTTTTTTTTTTTTGTAATGGGAAATTATTTCTCCATGCCCGTTAAATGGTACTCACAAATAATTAATTGATGCAAGAAGCAAGATAGGATTTTTTTAGAGTTCATAGTTACTTTTACAAAAAACATTTAACTCAAAGTTAAATTTTATCTTCTTTTAAATGATATAAAATTTAAAAATAGCCCTGTGTCAGTACTTTTTTTTATTATCGTGTAATCAGATCTATAGTTCTCCTTTATTTGGGATAAAAATTTAGTGATTTCATTTTAATTTTATCCCCGGCGTTTTATGTTGGTATACATAAAATTAGTTTTTATTCTATTATTTTGTATGTACAGAGTCTTCTTAATTGTGCTATACCACTTTCTTCTCTGAGCAAATTAAATCTCAGAAGATGCTCTTTTCTTAGATACCGAGTAGTTTTAACGTAAAAATGACGTAAAAGTATCAATACCAAATAATTATCAAGACTTTATCTAAATTTTAACATAGGTGATTTTTGATAAATTTTTACTAAAGTCCTTGATTAATTGTAAAATTAAATGTTCTAAAATTCTAATTAGTTACCCTTGACAAATTCGTGATTTCTAATTATATATAGACACATTTTTGCACTAAAACTGCTCAATTTTTCTAAAAGGTTTCTTCTGAAACATGTTTTTATAAAAATAATAAGTAAAAGCTTGTAAGGGTATAGTAAAATAAACACTTTTGCAAGTTTATTTAAATATTTTTAACAAGAGTAGGTAATAATAAATATGGCAATCTAAGGTTTTAAGTCGGGGGGAGGGTGTCCAGACATGGTGGACACCTCCTAAATTATGCCACTGTTCATACAATAAAGATAGGGAAGAACAAGCTTGTCGGTCAACATTTTACCCAATGATGGATGATGATCTGTATGAAAATATATATTTATGCAGCAGGTAAATATTACCTTTATGACTTTTGGGTAATATTTATCTCGAGTCCGTGTAGGTACCATAGTTATCTCATATCTTATATTATTAAGTTTTCTACAAATATATAGTGATAAATATAGTATTATTATACCCAAATGGCAAATAGTATACTTAATAGTGTATATACGAATTTAAATCTTAAACTAAAACATTAAGGGTCTTCGACAGTCGATTTTTTAAAGCGCTAAAATGGTCTTGGCATTTCCATAAATTGGCCGTGTTAAACTTGTTCAATTTTAATTTTGAAAAAGTTCTGAATTCGTTATTATATTTTCTATGTTATTACCAGATGATTTTTTAAAATAAATGACAAACAATTAAATAATGATTTTTTCATTAATTTTAAATCCATCTGGTAGAAATACTGTTTAACAACTCATCTTTAATTTTTTCAAGATATGTTTTTTGTCTAAACTTATCCAGAAACCTACAATTATGGAAACGCGTGAGCATGTTTATTAGAAAATACCGTCATTACATAGCAATGAAAAGTAGTATGGGTATGAGGATATTTTTAGATTAATTTCAAAATGTACTTATATATTTTTAAATTGTTAGATTTTTATTTTTCCTAAAATTATTTAAAAATCGCCTATACTGAACTCCTTAAAAACGGCCGGTGTCGAAGCCCCTTAAGATAAACGTGAAAATAAATTGAGCTTTCCCCGTGTATAGTCTGTATCCTCTGTATAGTGAACAAAAAAAAAAAAAAAAAAATGTCTAAACATTATGTAGCAGGGAACAATAGTATTGCGAAGGGTAAACCACTATGATAATCAGTGTAGAAAATTTCGATAATCATGATAATCATTGATAATCACTGATAATCTTCGTTGTATTATGTGGATAATTCCTTTAAGCATCATAGATTGTTGTTCTCTACTTATTAAACATATTATATACACAATAGGTGTAAATATGTGTAATGGGTTATATATCATATATATATATATACATATCTATTAATTGATCAGGTATAATTCTTTTATTTTAAGAACATTTTTAATGTGTAATCATAATACATAGGTATTTACGTTCTAAAGTCTTAGAAATGTTGAACTTTTAATAAATTGTATTGAAAGGCACTTTACTTTTCTTCAAAGATATTCGAATACAAATACTAGAAGCTGAATTTTTTTAACATTGAATAACTATATGATATAAAAAGTTACCTAAACAGACGGCGATTGAAAATCGTGTGCATTTTATCATTGATTAATCTTTGTTCGTCCTCGATAATAACCAGTAATCTGGTATACCTCCCATACCTTCAAAATATATAGGTAGGTAATATATAAGTATTTGTGGTTCACCCGTCGTTAATATCGTATCTCTGATTTCGGGGACTTTTGAAACGGTTTTTGGGTAAACGTGTACGACCGCGATAACCGCGCGGTGTTCCCACGGATATCCCCGCGCAGGCGGTCGGTTGGATTTCGGAGACGCCGCGCGCCGCCCGGTCCGCGCGACGATCGGTGCGCGCCGTGGTTGTTTGAACGCGGGCGTCACGGTCGTCGGGCGCTGCCCGGAGGCGCTGCTCGTTTGTCGAGGCGACGGCGGTATTATCGTACCTATGAGTATATTGTTGTCGGGTACGTTTCAAACGGGAATAATCGCATTGATTACGTATCGAGAGAGTGCAGTGCCAGGTAAAATACAATAACATATAATAACGATAATATAACGAAGACGGCGGCGGTGATAATATTTATAGAATTTATTTAATATTACAATAATAACGTATGTGTATAATGCACTTATTACGGACTCCATTGACCGAGCTCGAGTGTCCGATAAATCATCCGGTCGTTTCGGGGGGGAGACCAGTCCGTGATTTATGGACAACGCGAGGAGATGACGTCTGGCAGACGCGTCTCTTGCCGCGCGGTCAACTACCACACCACGGGTACATCTCCGGGCCCGGCATAATAATTAGCGTCCGAGCGGGGACGCGCACCGAAATATTATTATAATAACGGAGACTCTCGGCCCCGGAGGTCCTATACACCCCCGTGGAATACGTTACGTCTACGGTGTATAATATATGTACAATGATTCCCAACTTCTTTCACTCGGTTTGTTGGAACCCAAACATTTTGCGCGACAACCATCATTATATATATATTTTTTTTTTTTTCACAGAATTCATTTTTCGTGCGCTCGAATTAATAACGGGCAGTCGGACACACTTCCGCCGGCACAAAACACAATGTTATTGATATAAAGCGAAAAAAAAAAACAAAAAACAACAACAACGAGGACGGTTTTTTAAAGTTTTATTTTGTTTATCGTTATCACAACATTGTTAATGTACAAATCAGAGATTAGAATTAATGTCTATTTCCCGTTATCTCCGAAAATAGATTTAACGTTCAGATTGGTGTATTTCCGTAGTTTTCTTCATGACTGTTCAGAAACAGTGGTGGATTTGGGGAGGGACGCACGGCGTCGGAGCTACTTTTCCTTTTTTTTTTTTCATTTTTTTCACGTTGAACAGCGTACCCCTTAATTTATTTATCAAGGAACGCAAGGAACGCAATGTTTGTTTTAATTTTTATATAAAATTTTTAAAAATTATAATTTATTTTTGGAAATATCTTGAAATTACGAAAATGAATGTTTATTTTAATCTTATCACATAATTTATTTTTGATAATAAGCATGATAAAAAAATGTTGAATAGTTGATCTTATTGAATCATATAGGTAATGAATAATCTTCATTATCCGTGAATGGCTAAAGCCTTAAAGGATGGCGAAATCAATGTCGACACCGATAAATTTCATTTCGGTCTACATCTACAACTTCCTCTATTATTATTCATTTAAAAGGAAAAGTGTTAAATTATTTTGAAAGAGGAATGCTTAAACTATGCTATCTTGAAAATATGTAACCCACGGACTAAGATACTATGGACTGGTATCGCTTAGATGGAGGGTGTAGAGGGGAACGGGTCGCAAAAGTTTCATAAATGGAAATCTGGCATAGCTAACGCTCTATAACGGTTTAATTTAGAGTTAA
>JAIPRL010005488.1:0-31874 GCA_025469235.1 Pemphigus obesinymphae | reverse complement strand
ATAATGGTCATTCTTCGTGGACTTTGCTATAAACGCATTTTTTCATATAATATATAGGTATGTATATATATTAGGTTCGTATATTATTTGCTCTTATCATGACCGAAATGCGTCCCAATTTCCGGGATGCAAATAGACTATCGCTTATCAATTTAATATTATCAATGTTAATATCGGGACGCAAGTAGTGTGCAACCATGAATACACCGTTCAGATTATGAATATACCTTATATACTACAAACCGACAAAACAGCTTGATTGATAATGACACGTATGGAAAATAAAATAATTATGACATGATTGAGTGAAGTTATGATTGCAAAACAATAAGATGGCAGACGGCAAAAACTTACGACAACAGGTCCAATTATGAAGCTCGAAAAATTTGAATACGGTACATAAAAACGTATAGATTTGTATTTCCAGAACAACATAAAATAAAAACACAGAAAATGCATGTTCTCATAACACTATACTTATTATCATTACTGAATATGTTTTTGTAAATATTTTTTCATTTGTAGTTAGATTTATTTGTATACTTTCTATGAGATTGTATGTCATTATCTAGAGAACTCCTACTGATTTCACCAATCTTGAAATATTGCTATTAGTGTGATTCCTTTTTAACTTTGAAGTTAGAATAACTATATATATATTGTATATAAAGTATAATAAAATATTTAGGAGAAATTCTTCAAAATAAATTACCTATATCAAGATGTGCAATCCTCAAATTATCATTATCTACAAATGAATATAGGTTATATTATTATTGTGTTATTTTTCAAATAAAATATTATTGTAATTATACCTAGATTTCCCGTGTAGTACAAAAACATATATTATTATTGTACAAAATATATACTTGGGTAATATTATTTAAGAGCGTGTAGGTAGGTAAGTATAATAATAATAAGCAAGTACAATAGGTACATATTAAATATAATATAAGGTATATTTCATACTCAAATACCCAAATTCAGTTAATTTAAGATAATATTAATATATTTCAAAAAGCTGTTACAATTACAGTATTTAATAATAATCTTATCGAATATTTAATACTAATATATTAGGACGTGCAAAACGATAAGTCTATAATAATTTGTCATGATTAGTTGCATGACATTTATATGTTAATTATGTTATCCATTTTAGGATATTATTGGTATTAATAATGAACAAAAATAAAAATATAGTAAATATAGAGTTATAAATTGTAGGTATACTAAATTATTAATCATTAATTTATAATAATTATAATTAAATATAAAATTATAGGTAGGTAGTAATGAATGATTAAGTTCGAAACTGTGTAAAGGTACATTCATTAAATAATAAAATCAATGGTATAATTAGCACCGAAATCCAAAGAATGAATTTTGAAGACATTTTTATCGCATTCGTGTACACGATAATCGGTTTTCGCATGGTGAACGCCCCCATCCATTGCAACCATACGAATAGTAGATACTAATGCATACGAACCGTTACAAAATACCACAATACGAATAATTTTTCACATGACGGATGTTCAAAATACCATTTTTGAGTGCCATACGAAAAACATACTGCTTCTGACTCCTCAATTCTGGAGCGTGTCCTCTCCTTCGCAGATTATATCCTCAGTATTAACAACCATCCACTTCATGAGTACACGCTCCTGTTCCAAATGCACTAGGCCTAGATACGGTAGCTGATAGAAGGTTCGATGACAATTTAAAGTTTCTCCATAGAATAATTGATGGTACTTATGATGCACCAACTCTCCTATCCCTTCTTCGTTACCGAGTTCCCCAACACTCAACGCGCTCCGTTACTCCATTTGTTGTCCCTTTTCACGTCTCCGACTATGTTCAGAATAATCCCGTCGACCGGTTAATGCATTTAACAGATATTATGGGGTCTGGGACAATCGACCGACAACCAATCGACCGACAGGACAATCGACCGACAACCATTCGACCGACAAGGACAATCGACCGACAGGAAAATTAACTGACATAAAATTATAATTTTATTTCGTTAAATAAAACATATGAGTACATTAAAATATTTTGTATATTATTACCACATAAATATACACTACACGGAAAAATCGGTAAAGTTAAATTAACTGGTTTTAAAGTTGATTTAACTAAAAATTGGAGCTACATATGGGACAGCTCTGTTCATAATCGAAATAGCCAAAAAAGTTTAGTCACCTATTTTTAGTTAAAATTACTATATTACTACAATAATTTACTGGTTAAAACAACTATGTATTTTAGTTATCATATAACTTACTTAAAAAAAAAAATTAAAAAAACAACGTGAATACCACCTGGATTTGAACCCGGCACTCTTCGCAGTACACAACTCGTAATATTTTAATGTACTCATATGTTTTATTTAACGAAATAAAATTATAATTTTATGTCTGTTAATTTTCCTGTCGATCGATTGTTCTTGTCGGCCGATTGTCCTGTCGGTCAATTGTTCTTGTCGGTCGATTGTCCTGTCGGTCGATTGTCCGTGTCGGTCGAATGGTTGTCAGTCGATTGGTTGTCGGTCGATTGTCCAGCTCCCGATATTGTGTCCACCACCTTCACATGAGCTGGTCTTGGTCACGTATTTATCGTTATTGCATATGAAACTCACTATGCTCACTTTCTGTTATCCATTTATATTTAATTCTATATTATAATATTGTTTAATATATTTTTTTCTATAACTGTATATGCCAATGTCCTTATCTTATACTGTTATCAATTAATCAATTAATTTATATATGTTTCGAATATTGTATAACTCTGTAAAATTTCTGTACGGCATTAATAAATAAATATTACGTTTCCCCGTGTAAACATTTTCCTAGTTATTAAATTTCTATATATTATTTTTCTATCTAAATATTTTCCTGGTATTTTAGTTCCTACGCCTTATTTTCCCGTGTAATATTGTCTTAAATATCAAATTCCAACATATTATTTTTCCGAATAATATTTATCCCGATTTATTTTCCTCTGGGTTTTTCCCTCAAATATACTTTCCTCTTTTTTATTTTCCTGTAACTTATTTTTCCTATTAACGTTTGTTCCCATGGTAAAATTACTCATTCTAAATATTTTCCTGAATATTATTGTTGCTAATTAAAATTTTCCCATATATTACGCACTCCCATCAATGTTTATTTATTTCGTACTAAATATGATAAAATTTGATAACAACATTTACTTTTGAATTTATAACAAAATATAACTGGAAGAAACTTAACATTAGTTTTTTCTAATAATATATATTATACAGTAATATGATATTTATTTATAATTGTATATTCAATCAAATATAAATTATTTGAGGAAAATCACTTACATATATCGGCATAACTGTTATTACCTGCAACAAAGTAATTATTATAGTTATAATTTGTGACACTATTAACTTAATTATACCATAATTAAATTAAAATGAGAAAATATTGGTAGTTTATTTATAAAATTGTTGTTATAGAAATCACTATTTTTGATCTATAAAACTATTTGTAGTTTTTTCGTATAACTTGCGAAGTAAGAAAGAAAAAAAATTTCATTTTAATATTTTTAAAATCCAAAATAAAACCATCCATTTTGAAAAAATAATTTTCACGTGAACTAAACTGCATTTGAGCATGATATTTTATATAAATTATCATAATAAATTTTAAGTACCTATAGTTATAAAAATGTACTTACTATTTCTTGAAAAACTAATATTAAAAGTATTTTTTTCTAACTCCGCTGTAAATAATAATTTTATGAGTTACTGTGTTAGTATCTAATTTATAAACTAAACTCTAAAATAATTAATATTATAAACATAAAATTTACATACCAACACAAAAACCTGTAAACACAATAGGTTCACACATTCAATAAAAGTGTCATTAAAAATACATGAATAGATAATGTAATTTTAATTGAGATTCATAACATTTATTATCTTAAAATGTGTGTTAAAATTATTTTTATAAAAACATGTATAATTAATTAACATACTGGTTATATTAACTCTAATTTGTGTGTCAGCGCCACACATAATGAACGAATTTTCGTAATATGGTTTATATCCGATATTAATTTAATAGGTATACAATTAATAATAGGCGCATTAAATTGGATTCAGAGACATCACACTTACTGCATATATTTATGTATTGAATTAATTATTTTATTATTAGTTGTCTATCATAATGGAATAAGTCTGTTAATGCTAAAAGCACCCTGCAACAATATCGCTGTGCCGTCGCTGTCATTCAACGATCTATTTGAATTTACCAGTGGCCCACCTAAATTAACACACCCATTAATATAAGTAAATTATTATCTGTTTAGTGAATTATTGTTGTTAAATTAGCTATATAAAATTTGATTATGTGCCTACCCAGTCAGTGTGCCACACCCGTTGTCGTGTTCGTAATGTGTCCGTGTACCTACGTGTGCTTTGGTACTTTTTATAATTTTATTTTATTATTTTTTTTTTGTTTTCGTATTGAGTGTAATTTAATCGTCATCAATATTGAATTATTTATTATTATTAACGGTGTGAAACGAAAATTTCTCGTGCGCAAATCGCCGTATTTTCTAATGTAATAAATGTATGTTTGTGCAATTGTGCGTGAATCGCTAAAATCATTTATTATTATATCGTGAAATAAATTATGACGCGCGCGCGAATCGCACAAGAGTAATACAAATAATATAATAAGTATTATTTTACATATATTGAGCGTGCGATCATTGCCACTATTATTGAAATTTATTTTAATATTATTTTTTCATTCGCCATCTCGAATAGCCGTGATTGTTTTCACTTATATTATTTGTAAATAATTTATATAATATTGTTAAAATCGGATCTAATAGCCTAGCAATACTAAAAAATTGTTACCACATACATATATGTGTGCGTAAATTATTTTCATTATTTTATGTGTAGATACGTTACTTTTATTTACTAAGTATTTTAGGCAACAGCTCTGGTCAGAAGTCTGCACTACATAATCGCGAGTTTTATATTATTTATTTCTACAAGCTTTCTTAAGCTATTGCATTTTAATATTATTAGTTGCCCATGCCAAACGGCCGATTTAATATAATTTCATTCATATTTGCCCCTATATGTTACTGTGAATTATTTGTGCATTATTTATTTTATTATTATACAGCGACAAAGTCATCTACCACTTTATTCAATTGTTTTTGCCATTATTGAGTTACCTTTTTTTTTTTAGTTATTAGTACACACAATATACATAACCTTCATACATACGAATATATATATTATATTATCACTACATAACTCGCTAATATTTGAGCGGCGAACCAAACCACAGCTAGTCGAGATATAACACCACTATACAATACTATACGCATTTTGGTCGGTCGGTGGCAAATTGTATACAAAACAACATTGGTCGATGCCTGGATAAGTACGATAGTATTTTGTGCTCCCAGCCCAAACAAAGTCAATAAGCAACATAATGTACATGCTATTTTATAATCAAAATAATAATAGTATACGACACCGTATTAACTATTTAAAATAAAAATTAACTTCCGACAAGAAGAAATATAAAAGTTCAAAAAAATTTATAAGTAAAACATATTAAAACTTTCCAATATATTTTTTGTCACACTCTTTTCAAACTTAAAATATTCAAATATCAGAATTTTTATTGTTTATGAATATATTTTTAAATTAAGTTTGAGATAGGTACCTATTTCTTATTATATGGGTCCCATGAGTTTAATTTAATTTAATTAGTTCGTAATATCCACAAAAATTCCAAAAACACGGAATGGAAATTTATCACATAACAAGCATAACCATTTTTGATATTTTGTATTATATGAAACTGTGGTATACATAGAAGCCTCTTATCACTGAATAATAAATAAATAAACCTAATCAGATGATGCGTTTTCTTCAAATTATATTATCATAATAAATAATTTATTAATAAAGCATAATTGTATAACAAATGTCATACCTAAGAGAAATCGCTGACGTAAAAATAAGCTTTAAAAAATTCTGCTCGTTGACGGTAATAAAAATTAATTTAATTAAATTTTAATATAAATAATAACACATATATAATAATAGGATATTTATTTATAATTGTATATTCAATCAAATATAAATTATTTGAGAAAAATCATTTACTTATTTTTGGATCATCTAGATTACCAGCAACAAAATATTTATAATTATAATATATTATATTTATTTAAATACGTTGTATTATATAACTATTTAAACAAAAACAAATTGTATTATGTATTAATATTATGTTATTTTATTTTGTTGAACCTAATTATTTCAGTAAAATGAACCAAATCATACAATTTTATTGCACAAATCTCATATAAGGATTTGAGATAATTGAAACATAATTCAAGTTTTTTAAGGAGTTCTACCTAAGTTATTTTAATTGCATTATTAGTAGAGTCTAAATTACCTATCTAATCAAAAGATGATTCAATATATTTTTTTTGTATATTTATCATAGAATTGTCCAGAATAATTTTTCAGAAGGGAGAAGTGTTTTATGATCATAACAAAAATACTTATTGTAATATTGTATTATAGTTTTATTTTAATATTCAATCAGAAAACATATAAAGATTTAACTATTTTAGTTTTGTAAAATACAAACACCAATATAAACACAAATTAAACTTGAACCTTTTTTTCCTATATTTATCAATTTAAAATATTGAGTTTTGTAAGTCCTAAATTGATTAATTTAAGGTTTTACGAACTGAAAATTCAATACAAGGTCAGTTGTAAAATACTCTTAAAATTACTCTTTAATTATAGTATTTTCACTACCCGACGATCAATATTTATTTACCCTCTACTGACCAGTTTTATAGTTTTATTTTTTATACATGGTGAAAGATGAAAGATTCAATTTTATTATAAATTATTATTGTTGTTTGTTTGTTACACGTTAAGTATTTAATCTTTAATCATTTTCATTTATTATTTTATATGAACGTCATTGGTAATACGGTTTAAGCAACTTAAAATCTATATATATATATTGTAAATTTATTATATATAATAATATATATTAAGCGCACATACCATCACTATCTGTAAATATTAATTAATACTTGAAAAATTATACTTTAAAACATTGTACTTATTATATAGTATTATTTTATACTTTTATAGCATATGAATCAACATTCTATATACCATTCGTTACATTAAAATTAATGAAAAGATTTTATGAAGTTTGTATAATCGTTTTTTTTTAAGAATTTTTAGATAGATTAAAATTAATTATGTTTATAATAACAATAAATGAACGACGGTAGAACATAGATAGGTCCGAGTATTTTTTTAAAATACAAAAATTATGCCCCGGGATATTTTGTGTACATGTTATACTGTAGTAAAATATATAAAAAGTATTATTATTTATTCCTATATAATAGTAATAACTAATAACATTTGTCCTGAATAAATTAATTGCCAATTATTAATTTTTATATTAATATATAACAATATATGTTAGCCAATTGATAACAAGTTCATTTTTCGCTCAAACTTTTCAATTGAATACATATTTTTCTTACCCGTGTACTACTCTGTGCAGTACTGAAATCAATTAGACAAATCTTGCTGATTCATTAAGAATCGTTACAGATTATTATGTTCTCTTAACAGTTCTACGTCACATCCAATTCTGTGTCAAGTATGCTATTTTATACTTTAACTATTCTTTTATCAGTCACCGTTAACCAGTCAGCTGATTTGACATATTGATTTCTCAGAGACTTAGAAGAGCGTACACAAACATATCCATTTTTTACTTTTTCTCACTACGTTGAGATTTTGGCTGCACCTTCTCTAATCAAGGATTAATTATGTATACATTTCTGTTTCTACTACTTCAACATGAGTTCAAACAATCCTAAAACTACTGTCTCCCAAGTTGTTAATACGCTCTTCTACTGCGTCTGCTAAATATTCCACCCCTCTATCTGTGGTTGATTTCCATAAAATAATAGCTGAATTTCGCAAAAATCAAGAATAGACGCATGTGCAGTGCAAACTATTATGTCAATCCCAAAATACGAAATTCGCTAAACTCATAGAAAGCATAAATCTATTAACCTCTCAGGTTGTATATTTAAAAAATTAAAACTGTGTTCTTCGTAATAATATCATTGATTTTAGTAATCGTGTCCAAACTCTTAATTTTACAAATAGTTCTCGCCCTACTTCTATGGTTGACATTATTTCAATTCTTCTAGAAGAGATATCTAAACGGGAAAGATGCTCGTGTAATGTCATTATTCATAAAATGCCTGAATTTTCCTCTGCTATTTTAGCTGATAAAATGTCTGGTGGTACATTGAAAATATCAGAAGCCATCTAGCTTTATTTTTCTGTTTTTTCTAAAGGGCCTCAAATCAATTAGGCTTTGGAAGTCCAGTTATAAAGGAGCTCGGCCTTTAAAGGTTTTTCTCAAAGTGAAAAAAAAGTATCTTCTAAAGTGATAGCCCTTAAACGTATAGCTAACTTCAATGTCAGTGTAAAGGATCTCTCTATCACCATTGCGGCTCGCTCTATCTGTGTCATCCGCAATCGTACACCACGTGATCGTAAATTTATTCGCTTTGTGCATGCCGATTTAGATAACCGAAGAAAGAACGGTGAAATAAAAATCATAGTCAAATATAGAGATGCACTACTCTTCATTGCACCAATATCTCGATCATCTCGAGCTACATGCTCACATTCATTCGTCAATCAGTCAAAAAACTAGAGTAGTCAGACCTACAAACATGACCTAGTTAAATACTTCCGGCTTCGAACAGCATAGTTGATATTAACCCATTTACTTGCCCTTACGTATCAGCTTGTTGTGATATCTTCTGGTCGCACAATGATCTACACTACTTAGACTGTATATACTGCTGCTTAACTAATGATACTTTTAACTCATTTTTATTATATTTTACCTACTTCAAAATTCATTTTTCTAACTCTGTTAATGACACAAATTTTAACAACAAAAACTTATATAAAAATACCCTTAATTCGAATTTTAAAATATTCTACCAGAATGTACGTGGCCTTAAAACTCAGCTAATTAATATAGGATGTTCTTTCCCTGTGTTCTCTATTTATGATCATTTAATCTTTACAGAAACCTGGCTATCGCCTGATATAAATGACGGTGAACTAGGTCTCATTGGCTTTCAAATATTTTGGCTAAATAGAAATCCTATTCTATAATCTTAGTAAATGTCATATTATATCTTTTAGTAGGAAACGTGTACCTCTTATCATCCACTATTCTCTCATTAGCTCCCTAATAAAACCCGTCACGTGTTAACAACCTTGGGTTCTACCTTACTCCCAATCTTTCTTCGATCACCATATTAACAAAACTATTATAAATCTCTAAAAGTACTAAGCTTTATAAAACGCAATACTATACTTTTTACATCCATCTCCTGTTTCCGTTCCCTCTACTTTTCTTTGGTCAGTTTTATTTTAATATATGGCATAGTTATATGTCAACCATATTTGGGCAAGGACTAGCTTCATATTGAGCGAGTTCAAAACGTCCTTTTTTACACTGATTTTGTTCTGATTCCTCACCATCTTCACGACTACTCTTCTATTAGCTTATCCTTAAATATTCCTTCTCTTGCCTCTCGCTGTCTTGATACAGACATTAGTTTTTCTCCTCTCTACTATATGGTTCAATCAATGCCCCTAATCTCCTGTCTTCTATCTATTTTCGTGATTGTCTGTGCAACTAGAGACCACTCATTATCCCAAGTCTATTCTCACCACACAAACTAAAACCGCAACAATCCTATCCACAGAATGCTTCGCTTTTTAACAGCTTCTAGCTTTTTATTTTAATTAATGTGATAACTACATTTTTTTCGTATTACCTCAGATTTACTCGCCACATATAAACTGTTAACTTAGCATTTTGTAGGTTTAAAAAAGCTGTTTTTATTATTACAGTTTGAATACTACACTGTTATATATACTGCTCATTATATTTTATTATAATTATTGTTGAAGTAACTAGTAAAATTTCACTAAAGTTTGTAATTACCGTTTAGCGTTAATTAAATGAATATAAATAAAATATGATATATAATCATAAAAATCAATAAGCGTTAATAACACTTGGTATTATCAAAAAAAGTTATCCTTTTAATCTTATTGAAATATTATAATTTAATACATATAATATATATTTACTGGTAATCCATAAGCAGAAATCCGGTGCATACATAACAACTATAAGGAAAAACAATAATCATTTTCAAACAAAAGGTATCATTAGATACGAAATGGATGGAGAGATATTTGGGTTTTTAAATTATTGGTTATAAACCACTGTCCTGGATATAATGGAATAGCCCTGCCTTCTGCGTACGACAGTGGTCATGAGTCAAAAGATTGTACTTGTCGCTACGGTTCCCTACGACTCCTATCTAATCAATCAGTGGAAAAAAATTACCGGTGACTACCCATATCTTGAATGGGAGCTAGATAGTCTGAGACTTCACCGACAATAAGAAGGACAGACTATCCCAAATCAATCTGGTACCACCTTGGGACCTTCACGGGGATCTGAACAGGGGCTTGAAATCCATCGACGATACGAGACCGACAGCTCGACTTTCCGGTGTTACTCCTGGATATTTCGTGGCCCTAAACCTTGCATCTAGAGCTAATATAGTGAATTCGATAGCGCAACTCAAACTGGCTATAAACCAATTCCACAAAATTAGTATGTATATAAACAATTCCCCATGATTTTAAATGCAACTTTACTATATCATCTATTATATGATCGTTGACTTAGGTACCTATACAGACGACCGCATTTTGTAGGTCAAATGGATTTGAGAGTTGAGCAATGAATATGTATACTTGCAGATTACTAAATACATATATAAATACTACATTATATTATATTGCCACACGGCTATTTAGATTTCCATGTATATGTGTTACCCTGTGGGTGGGGGTTAGAATACATCTACGGTAGTTCATGCCTGTCATCAAAGCCTACTAAAATGGACCTAGAAGTGGGCAGCAGTGCTTCTAGTACTAAATGTAGAGAAACAAGGTTATCGGGTTGGAAAAAAAAATGTGTTGTCATAACTCAAAATCACATAATAAATTTAATTCTGTGATTGATAATAATTCATAATATACTATCGTATTCATTGTTATTATCACAGAATAAATGTATATACTATAAAAACTATTATATGTATTATTTATATACTTTTTAAGTTGCTACTGTGCTACTGTCACAATAAGATAATATTATTAGAGAGTGTTCGAAGTATTTCATAAATATACACAAAACTCTTGCAGAAAACATTACACTTCATATGTGTATAAATATAAATGCTCATTCGAAAAAGTTAATTAAAAATGTTATTTAAATATATTGTCATATATTAATGAGCAAGATGTTATAACACTCTTTTGTTTCCTTAAAGTACTATCCTGATCAAATTTACTACCAAAAAATGATAAAAGTAGTAAAAAAAAAAAATAACGAATCTATTAAGTCTACGAAATGTTATATACAGAAAAAAAATAAACATCGTTTTAAAACCACGAACATACTTTATGTATTTTGAATCTAAATTTATACCTATACCTGATAGTGTTTTTCCAGCCATTACTTAGTAACTATAATGGGACGAAATTACAACCACAAAACGGTCATTTTCAGGGCCAATAGAACTCATATGGTTGACAAAAGAGTGTAATAGGTTTCCCGCTGTACGCGAAACGTGATAGCTATTATCAACATTATTGCACCTGAAAAGTCACGGAACTTTACAAATATATACCATATCAGAGGAAACTGAACCACAGACGATAATATGTACCAAATACCGGCCGGACATCGCGCGGTGATGCAGGGACGACACCACGTAGCGATGAGGGAATTTATAAACATTTATAAAGCGTACCTATATCAAACCCAAAACATGCTATTTCAGTCCCACCTATTCAATCAACTAAAACTAAACATCAGAAAAGTTAAACCACGTCAGAACCACCGACTGCGTCTGGGAACACGCACGCATTCGACTTCCGCTACTCTCAAGTTATGTATACAATTTCACGTAAACTGCAAATAAACTACCTACTATTATTAAAAATACATTGAAGCATTTTCATTTCACGATGCGGTATTGCTAATCAAAGCCACGCCGTATTATTATTCGAATAACCTATGAAAGTGAGGACAAAACTATGGGGATTCCTAGAAATCAAAGAGCAAACTTAATGGCCAACGAAGCTACAACTTCCCAATATTTTGTAAAGATAAATATAATTACAACACCCAAGGCAATTAACAATATTAAAAACAAAATAATGAATACTTGGCAGAACAATTGTAATTTCACACTCATTTAAGCTCAGAAATGTAAAACCAAACGTGAAAAAATGGAAATATTTCTCTAATATTACTAGAAGAAAGGAAGTAATTATTACCCGAGGAAGAATAGGATATTCTCACCTAACCCATTTCTATCTTATCAGCAAAGAACCGAAACCAATATGCATTTAATGCAGTCAATCTCTCAATTCATCATATAATAATCAACTGACCAAAGTTTACTAAAGCAAGCGAAGTTTTCAACAACCCCACTTCAATACATCAATACTTCAATGAAGAGAACTCTAAAGTTATAAAGAGTCATTGTGCAATAAATTAATAAAATAGATGGAAAAGGCTATAAAAATTAATTAAATTTAATTTAAATAAACAATTTTATATTATAATTACAACCATATTGGAGTACCTAAAAATAAATATAAAATCCACAATTATTTTAAATTTTCCAAAAAATCAAAGATTTTGAAAATGTATTCATTTTAATGTATTTAAAATTGTGCAGCATTTCTTTCAGAATCATCTTTAGAATTCAATGATTTATTATAAAAAAAGCAGCATTGAAATGTAATATATTATTTTTATCAATGGTAACTTTAATTTAAAAGTAATTTAAATACGCGTATATTCACATACATCAAGTAATGTTAAAAATAACAAAAAAAGGATATCACTGTATACTATCGATTATTCTAAAAATATGGTTATAGATAAATGTCAACATATTTGTTTATTTTTTAGAAATTAAAAATAATATGATAATACCTTCAAGTTCCCTTAATTTTGTACGGTAGGCACCACCATAAACTAAAACGTAATAAACAAAGTACAAAAAAAAAAATTTTACAGTAAATATATTGTAGCTACTTAATTGTGTATAAATATAATATATTAATATAATATTTAGGACACTTTAACATTTTGGCCATGTTTTAGAATTCAAAATTTACTAAAATAGCTATACCTAGCTAATTTAAATTTAAATATAAGTGATTTATTATCAGATTGATCATATTGTTTAAATTATATATACATGTCATTTTTTTAATTTATCGAATAATCTTTTTCTTTTTTTTTTTTTTTTTTTGTCTGACCCCAAATAGTTGGAAAAGAAGGCGAAGGAGAAGAAGAAGATCAAATAATATTTTTTATTTGTCTTATAAATGAAAAAAATACAATATAATAAGTTATTTATACCACAAAAAAATGTCACTTTTTATTTGTTATTATTTATTTATATTTATATATTTTATTTATTGTTATTTATTTGTAATTGTTATTTGTAATATGTTTATTATATACCAAGAAACCTATATAGTTAATGTTGCTTTCGAAGATAAATTTTCATGCTAGTATTTTCTTTTTCCGTTGATTTCACCATTAATTCGTTAATTCGCCTTGATTGGTTTTACTTTTTCTACATCTTTCTTTAACCTATCTCCCCATCTTGATCTTGTTCATCCCACTAATATTTACCTTTGTCAGACATTCTCAGCAACGATCCTTCAATAGACTATACGTCCTGTCAAATTATTTCCCTATGTTTCAGAATTCTCCATTTTGCTATATTTACATCTTTACTGAGTTAATTCTGGTTCGTCTTTCTAATAGTTAATATATAATAAAAGAAAAAATTTGATCGAACCATCAAACTATAGTTTATGATTAAAGATCTCGTAAAAAAGTTCGTAGATACTCTTGTAATGACATTTTACATTATCATAAATCTCTCTATGATAGAGGGCTATGATTTTTGTACTTTATATATATTGTATATTTATTAATCTGTGTACACTAAAATAGCTTTAGTTATACAATATACATGCTAAAAGTAAGTGGGAAGTTTTAGAAACAAAGAATTGGATTTAATTGAAATAAAGGCTTATGGTAAATATTGGATTTTCAAGAATGGTATTAAATGAATGGATAAATTTAAGAACTGCTAAAATAATATGGGATTTAGATGTTAAATAATGTAAGAGTAATGCAAGATTTATCTTATGGCAAGGTGTCAGATAATCGTTGCCCACAATACAATTTTCGGATTTGAATGACTTGAGCAAATGTCTTATCAAAAATTTACCTGCAAGTTAATGAGACCAAATAACTACAGAATACCTTAGACGTCAAATATATTGCACCAATTACATAACTAATGCAAGAAAATAATAATGTATTAATTATTTTTTTAAAGATTGAATAAATGGTAGGAAATAAAAAAGAACCGGGAATAATTTCATTTTTTACCACACGAATTGTATTTTTTAAATACTCGTAAAAATGTAAGTTTTAACAACGATACTGTCTATAGTTTCAGAAATAAAATTAAAATATAATTAAATAATTTAAAATAATATTAAGGAAAATATTTATTGGCACTTACATGTCTTAAAATAACCTAAAAATAATTCAATCGCTACTATAAAATTTGAAATTTTAATCACTCATTAAATAATATGAAAACCGCTGGATTTATGTATATATAATTAACGATTTATTGACCTTATTATAGCGGCAGTTGAGAAATACATATTGTAATATTGTAATATATACCCATATACCTTTACGTATCAATGTACATGCACATAACATCATTATTAAAAACAGCTGTTATATAGAATAAATAAATACATAACTGACTAATACGATACACCGCTTATCATCACTACCCATATGTTTTACAAAATATAATTAATTCTCAAAGAAGGTGCATTTTAGAGTAGGGATAACTCGCCTTCATGGCCGAGTTTATTAGAGGGCTGTGCACCATAGCCAGCACATCATCAATAGCGCAGCCGACCTATAAAGACCTGCGTTGCTTCACCGTGCTCCGAATATCCAATCAACTACGTCATACCACCGCGCCATCGGAACATCGTGCCTTCTACAACAAACAAAAATTGCGTCGTCGTCGAAAAACCTGACGTCATTTTCACAGCAAGGCCACTGGCCCCTTGAGTATACGCACGGCGTCGTAGCGAGACACACTCAGACAGACTCGCGCGACCCATTCACCATGCTCCCCTCCATTATCCTCTAACTCCGTCATACCGATAGGTGGCCAAATCCAATCTACTGCACCACCAACCACCATGAGAGGTCCCCGGAATCAAAAGTTAGAACTCTCCTCACCTCCACCACCCAAAAACAAAAGGAAAGGTGACACAGCGCCCGTTCTTCCTCCAAGTAGACAAGGTCCACAACGGCAAAAGCCTAAATCTCCAACTCCCTCATTTGAATCTGACTCGGACGCCGACATACCACTTAGCTGGTCTGACACCGACTCAACCAACTAAAGTAAATCGCAAGCTTAGTCTCAAACCAACCGTCCACCGCTTCCAAAAACCACTCAAAACCTTCCAATTCAAACCATACGTCCTGTTTCTCCAACAAAAACTAGTACTGATACACAAATTAACTCCGACAAACCAGCCGCCAAGGTCTTCCGTATCCCCCGATCATTATTGAGGCTGTGGCGTTGCACAAGGCCGCGGCACTAGTCACAAAAGATATCAATATCAAACCAAATTCATTCGCTGCTAAGCTCACTGCCGATGACAAAGTCCACATAACGGCTACAAACTAGCAAACCTTCAGGAAAATTCAACGTTACTTAATTGACAACAAGTACTCCTTCTATACCCATATCTTACCCGAGGAATGCCCGATAAAAGTTGTTATTAGAGGCATAGCCACTGATATACCACCTCATTAACTTCAATCTGAACTCGAACTATTAAATTTCAAAACTAAATACGTCAAGTGTTTTGGAAAGGACAATAAACCAATGTCCATGTGCATGGTCATTCTAGAACGAAATGACACCGCAAAATATATTTACGAGCTTCAAAATCTACATCAAAATCTCGGTCGAAACTTAAAGGAAACTGGGCCCTCCCAGTTCTAGGTCTCTAATCTACGCGAGCGCTGCGTGAGCTCCTTACCTGACCAGCTCCCAATGGAAACACCTGGAAGCCGTTCAAACTATCGGGCAGCGATCGATATCAAGTACCCCAAGCTACGTCCGAAATGAAATTCTTCTTAACAAATCCTTAAAACTAAGTCCTTGAACTAAAAACGAATATTACGTACCGATCCAGAGCTCTTTTCTATCATAATACTAAATCAACATTTCACCACATACAAGACCTGGGCAAAACACCAGCCACGCATCATCCAAAATATACTCACCTCAAATAACCAAGGCCACTAAATTGGTTTAATCTCTGTAACGTCTAACCCATCAAAATCACAACGCTAATCAAATCTAATTATTCTTTTACATCACCCAAAACACACCAGATTTTTATTAAAAGCAAAAGCCTGGCATAGATCACAGTCCACCGGGTCGACACAAGCAAACTGTAAACTGCAAACTGCAGCCATCACGTCATTTTCTCGTTACTTCGAAGTACACCAACACTGTCATACATACGGTTTCTGATGGTACCGCGAGGTATGTATATGTGTAAGATATACGGCTATGAGGTAATCTTAAAAGAGGCATTTTTGGGAAAATTTCGCTCATGTTACAGACGACCTTACAGTTCGTATTGTAACAAACGTTGAATGCACTTATTTTTTCTATTTTATTTCTCTTTATTTTATGTTTATTATATCATTGTTAGTCTAGTTGCTGGTCTAACTTTAAAAGTTCAAAACGTATCTATTTTTTATACCTACATAACTTTTCTTGAGACCCTCTACTTCTATATCTACTCTTACTTCGATATCTAGTGTTTAAGTATAAACTATGTTCAAACAACCTTTGATCGTGACACTTGAATCATATAATTCGTCATTGGTTAGAGGGGTGATATCATTAATTATACGAACGGGTCATATCGGTCCGATTGAAAGACGAATTCTAAATTCACATACATATTTATATTCAAGGTATTCATATGTGTGCAAACTGCTAAAAAGTGACAATAACTGGACCCACATAAATAATTGAGTTTAATTTAAATTATATATTTATTTTAGAACGTAGTCATTTATGAGGGTCGGGAACGCGTTATAAATTTGTCAGTACCTTCTGCTACCATTAGGTGTTTCATTGTAAAACTCAAGTATAGACACCTTTACAAATGAACCTTAACATATTATTCACAAAGTATATTTCAACGTCTTTCTATATTTTTAATGCGAATGTATCCTATATCCATTATATTTTGACATATTATTATCGTATTATTTCACTCGATTATACGTGTAATTTCCATATCAACGCATTCATAATGACTATCGTACTTCATATAATTCATTCATAAACACTTCCCCTTTTCTTCTATTTTTCGATCAATGACAATACTGAGAGCTTCGTACAAAGAATACTTACCATACTGTGATCAAGAATCCATTCAAATTGTTCATAAAGTCCATCTCAATCAGTTAAATCTCGATTTTAAGTCTCTGGATGAAAAGCGTATTTCTCACTTAGAAAAATAGGGACTTACATCTGTACTCAATTTCTTATTAAATTATTGAGCTTTCAAGAAGGGTATCAAATAAAGTCTTCAGTAAACAAGTAAAGTTCAATGTCAATATATCTAAAAATAAAGTATAGGATAGAAGTTTATTTTAACAAAAATATGTAAAAACATTTAAAAAAATGTTTTTCAGTTAAATATGTATGGTATTTTGGTGCTGAGTTATTTATATACAGAATTACTTAAATAAAAATAAAAACTCAATTTCTCCAAAATAATTTGTTTTAATTAATAAATAATTTTAACAAATACGTATTTCAAAAACAATGTTTTCATCTTTAGTGTAAAATTACTACTTTAATAAAATAATAATTTTATATAGTGTCAACTTAGTTCTCGCTGTTTAAAGACAGAATTTTTTAAGAAGCGTTTATTAGTCGCTTTTATTCTATTTAATGTTATTTACTCATTAAAACTCCGTGTCTTCTACTTGCAGGCTATACTACAATACATTTTTAAATGATAATATTTACATTTGCAGTTAGATCTATTGTATACTTTCATCTATGAGATTATATGTAATTATCTGGAGAAATTTTACTGATTTAACCAATCTAAAATATTGCTACTATTTGGATGCGTTCTTAATTTTGATGATGGATAAATTATATATATTTGATATAGAATATAATAAAATATTCAGGATAAATTCCTTGAAAAAATTACCTAAAGGATGTTCTGCATGTTTGACATTTTGTCTATCTAAAAATTAATATAGGTTATAGAATATTATTAAATAACAATTTTTTTAATGAAATGTTTCATTATGTGATCATCAATTGTAATTATAGATTTTTTGTGTAGTAAAAAAATTTTACACTATATAACAGATAATGTCATATTTTTTTATCTTACGCTATTGTGGACATGTATACACATCAAAGCAGAACGCTGGTGCTTGTATGTAGACATCAGAAAATATATAAATTAATTCGTTGGTCATGATAAAATAATACATATTATGTCACCATCTAGGTAATTCTATACTCAATAAATAAAAGTCCCCTCGGTCCTTGGACAAGATAGTGTATTATTTTTTTTTTTAGATTGGAATGAAAAGATAAATCATTCATTGCATTCTATGTACGATTCTAATATAGGTTCGATATAATTAAAATTATATTAAAGTATATTATATATATAAAATATATATATTTTTTTTTAACAACTTTTAACCTTTAAATAGCCAATTCAAAAAATTAATAAATCAATTATCATAACAACTAGGTATTTATTTGTCATTTTATAATTTCCCTGCATTTATTAAATTCTTCATATTACATAGGTACACCGTATAAAAGGTAGTGAACGATTAAAGAACCCAAAAAAAAAAAAAAAAAAAAAACTTAAAAATTTTAAAGAACCAACTAGAATTCATTTATCAACTTTTATATCTTTTTAAGATTTTTATTCCAAAACTTATAAAATACTTCTTTTACCCGAAAAAATATAAAAACTTTAAAAAAATTAATTATTGTGAAATCAAAAGATTCCTCACCAAGCTATATATATTCGAAAGGTTCCCATAATGATATAAAATACAATACATTGATACCATATAAGATGATCACACAATATGTTTTAATCAATTTAATATATTCTGTATCAATTTATATTTTACTATACTTTTTTACTTCAAACTCGTAATTTATAAATAAATTGAAACAATGATGAAAATATTGTTTAGATTGAAAAAAAGAATTAAAATATAATCATTAAAAAAAGGATATTACCAAAACTTAACCAGAAATGTACGAAAGTTATATAAAATTGATTTTTCATTGAATCGTGAATTTTGCAATAAACTTATCAAAAATGAACTTGTTTCAATTTTTTTCCCCTCACCAATTATTTTGTTTTTTTTTTTATGCTAAATATGTCAACATAATCAGAATTTGAGAACAACATTTACCTTTAAAATTATAACTAGATAAAACTGGGAGAAATTTGAAATTTAAAACAATTATCATTTTTGTGATAACGTTTTCAATAATATTCTGTTTACATATTTCTTTACTGTATATAAAATGGTGCAATCCAATTTCTTTAGATCATTTAATTTACATTTGAATTTATAGCTTTTAATTTGAAATAAATTTAAAATTTAAAATATTAAATAAAGCACATAATCATACGTGTCATAATGTTTATTATTCCAATTTGTTGTAAAATTTCACGTTGGGTGGGACCCAATTTTGATTAATAATAAAATAATAATATTAAATATTTTATAGCACTATTAACTTATTTATACCATAATCAAATTAAAATTAAAAAACATTAAATAGGTTAAAAAATGTACTTACGATGTCCTATATGAGTAATAAATTTATCCTTTTTTAACTCTTCTGTTAATAATAATTTTGAGTTAATTTGTTAGTATCTAATTATTTATGAACTATACTCTAAAATAATTAATATCATAAACTTAAAATATACTTACTCAAACAGCAATCTGTGAACACAGTTTGTACATATTAAAACAAAATTTCAAAAATAGTGCTATTTGTATGTATATTACATAACTAATTAATTTAAATTGAATTTACGTTCATAAAATATATTATTCTTAAATATCTTTTTTTATTTATTATTTTTATAAAAAACTTGTAAATATAATTAATAATCTTAATCTATTTACCAACTTTTGTTATATATATAAATATATTTAGCCCGAGCCACTCAATGGATTTTTTTTTTTTTGCCTGAAGTGTTATTTATTAATGATTTTGATTATTATAATAGCTTTATTAACATAGTGGTTACTTTAACCCTAATTTTTATATCAGCGAAACTTAACGAAAGAATTTTTGTAATTTTGTTTATATCTGATGACGATTTATTATACAATTAATAATAGGCATTAGGTATATTGAATTAAGTGATATCACTCTTACTGCATTTAAAGGACCATAAAACAAAAAAAATGACTTAGGCTCAATTGATAGATAAATAATTTATAAAATTAATGGTAGTACTCAAATTTGTTTAAGTCGATTCGTTAAGACGCTTGAGCTCGAATATTAATGACGCGTGACGTCATAAAATAACACGGCGCGGCGGCGGCCTATGCTTTTATACAGAAATCACCGACGCGGCTTAAGTTATTTGTTTATATTTTCTGTTCTATTCGATGAAAATAAAAAAAGCAAGACAATTTTCGTAAGTCTGTGTGTTTTGTTAAATTTTGATGTATATTTTGTCGTTTTAAAATAAATATAATACCTAAAAAATAAATATTAAATATATAAAATATTAAAAATACGGCATACGGCCGGTTTTGGGTTCCTACTTATAAATACATCTAATTAAATAAATAAACCTGTGTGCATATTTTATGTATATATATAAAATTATAAAATTAATGTAAAATGAATATAAAAATTAGTTTATAGTTAATTAAAGAAATCTTGAATATTTTTGTGATTTGAACTTCGTATGTTGGACGTGGTGTAAGTACGGTAGATGTTTTTTGGAATGCTTGTATAATTTTTGTCTTGTACATCAAACGACTATGTTTTATCTTCCTTTTCAACTATCTCAATAATTTTGAATATCACGTCATTCCTCCAATTATTTTGAGTTTTGCTGTAGGTATTTTTTATAGTAAATCGACTAAGTGGCTTAGAAAATACAACTCTTTCTCCCATAACAGTTTTATTGGTATTATTGTTGTGATCAATTATAGCTAATATAGATTGTAAAAACCATTGTACTTTAAATGGATTCGTTTGGGCATATATTTAAGTCTAACATTGTGACACGACTTTAATCTACCTGTGTGCACAAAGTTTTTCGCTTGTCTAAGGTCTTTAATACAGTCTTTGGCAGTTATAATTTTTTTTAAGGCATCATAGGACTTACCTTTTGGATGTATCCAAAGTTTATTTTTGATCTGTTCATCGCTAAATTTTTCATGTTCACATTTTTATAATTTATGTTTATATTTTGTTTATTAAACAATAAACATAAAAACTGCAAAAAAAATTGTTTTATATTTTTACATTTCCTAAACAGCAACAATATTTTTTTAATCATAAGAGCTGTGTAATATAAAAATTTAAAGTAATATAATTTTCATAAGTCCGATTGCTTTGCTAAATGTTGATGTACATTTTATCACTTAAAATTAATATATTCAATTTGAATGCTTACATAGAATATTAAAAATACGGCATATTTTTTCTTTTTTTTTTTTTACGTAAATATGTTATATTTAAATTAATATGGTGATTACATATTAATAAAAAGTGGTACTGATAAAAGACCATTTTAAAATTACTTTTAAAATGTATTTAAACATTTTTTTATATTTCTTAAAATGTCTTATAATCCCAAAACCGGCCGTATGCCATATTTTTAATATTTTATATATTTAATATTTATTTTTTAGGTATTATATTTATTTTGAAACGACAAAATGTACATCAAAATTTAGCAAAACACACAGACTTACGAAAATTGTCTTGCTTTTTTATTTTCATCCAATAGAACAGAAAATATAAACAAATAACTTAAGCCGCGTCGGTGATTCCTGTATAAAAGCATAGGCTGCCGCCGCGTCGTGTGATTTTATGACGTCACCCGTAAAACGCGACTTATCTTTACACAGGGAAATAATTGTCCTACAACAATAATTCGACCACAGAAATTTATCTTACCTCATGTACTATTTATTTATGTAATAAAATTTTTTACAATTTTAGTTGTATGGTCCTTTAAGATTTATGTATTGTGGAGGATATCAGGGCGGTCATTTTTAAGGAATTCTATATAGGCAATTTTTAGAAGATCTAAGAAAAATTAAAATCAACAATTAAATAATATTAATATGCATTTTGAAAATGAATAATTATTGGTCCCATCTCTATATAATTTTTTATTATGGTTGTTTTTTATGTATTAAAATGAAATTTTATTGAAAATATTACTTTTACATTTTTCATTTATAACAAATTAAAAACATCAGAGAAAGATGAAACAAAAAATAAAATATGATAAAGAACAACATTACCTAACGTCTTACTTAGCCATTTGGTAATATGTACATTTAAACATGTTTTATTAGTTATTAAAAACGTAGATATTAACATTATTATTATAATCTATATTTTATTTTTCGTTTCATATTTCCTAGATGTTTGTAAGTTGTTAAAAATAATACATTCTAACATGAGTTTTGCATTGAAAATTGTTTACGCTGACATCCTATTAATCATTTTATTATTAGTTGTCTATTATTTAATTCATAATATCGACAATAATTCCAAAAACACGGAATGGAAATTTACCACAAACAGACATAACTATTTTTGATATTTTTTATTATATAAAACTGTGGTAAATATAAGAATCCTCTTTATTATCACTGAATAATTTAAGCCGAGTTTACATGACGCGCATCCGATTCTCGAGGCCAGGCGAAATAGAGTGAGTCGTCAGTCTATGCGAAACAAGTATGACATTTGCATTTGCATTTGATATTTGCCTATTTCTTTCCATGCATCTTCTTTTTTATTACGATTGTAGTAATCTTTTTCTTTGGTGTTCCAAAACAGTAAAGTAAAGTTTTTATAAATTTCAATAAATTGAACATATTGCTCTTGATCCATGATGAGCAGTAAGGCACGTAACAAGTTCACAAGATGCGAAACAAACAAGTGAATATCCTTTGATGCGCGTCCAAAAACCGACAAACTTTCGCTCTCCGCGAGGCTGCCTCGTGCTGATTCGCAAATCACGCGAGTAAACGATGCACACGTTTACACTGGTTGAATCATGTCGAATCTTACCTCGCGCATTAGATTCGCGTCATATAAACCCGGCTTAAAACTGTGGTATACATAGAATATATCCTCTTTGTTAACACTGAATAATAAATAAATAATCATAATCAGATGATGATTGTAAGTTAATTATTATCATGATTATTATTATTCGTCTTTAAATGCATTTTCCTCAAATTCAATAAAGCATAATTTTATTACAAATTCCATGTTTAAATACCACTAACTAGTAACTACTAACGTAAAAATGATCTTAAAATAAATTCTGCCACTTAACGTTCACTTTTAAAGTGACATATGCATATTTGGTATGAACGCGTAAATAATAATAACACATATAGAATAATAGGATATTTATTAATAATATTTGTAAATTCGATCAAATGTAAATTATTTGAGAAAAATTACTTACCTATATCTGATTCTGCATTAGCTAGATTACCAGCAACAAAATATTTATAATTATAATACACATTTATACGCGCTGTAGTATGTATTGAGAATAAAACATAATTTTATTCTGTATTAATATTATGTTATTTTATTTTGTTGAAACTAATTATTTCAGTAAAATGGACCAAATCGTACAATTATATTCTATTGCAAAGATCTCATGCAATAATATAACATAATGTGAGATAATCCCGTACAGTCACGTTTTAAAAGAGTCCTACCTAAACAATTTGAATTACATTTTTAGTAGAGTCTAAATAATCTAAACAATGATTAAATATATATTTTTTATTGACCAATGATACTGGCACTGATATTTAATAATAATATAAAATAATCATATAATTAATAATAAGATAATAATATATATTTACAGAGTTGGGTCAGTAACAAATTTTTCAACTCGTTATATTAAGTTGGTTAAAAAAATGAAGTTGAGTTAAAAGTTAAAATTTTCTAATTAACAATAAAAAAATTATAAAATAACTCAGCAGCAATAAATACTTATATCTTTGTATTCACACTAATATTAATATAAAATAGACATATAAGTTATTAGCTGGTTAATGATCTTTCACCGAAAGTTAAGTTGACATTTATATTAATTTACTATATATATTATGTTATATGCATTTTGATATTCTATTTTGTATAGGTACCTACAATAAATAAGCACTATAAGTCTATATATATTATAATATAGTTCATATAGTAAGTAGTATAGTAAAGTATATATAGTAATGTACCATATTGTGTATTTATAAATGGACATTATTTGTATTGTTAGTAGTGTATTGTTATAAGTAGGTACTTACTAAAATTAAAGATTTATTTTAAGGCTAGATTTAATAAATTATTGTTCACAAATCATATTTAGTTTTATTGTTATTGTTTTTTTTTTTTGCTAAATTAACTATTGTATTTTGTAACTTTAAATTATAAGGTAATTTTTTTATATAGGTACACAATTTAAAATTACCAATAAAGATAAAAAAAATAACTATAACTTTTGGATTAACTAAGATAAGTTAACTAAAATCTGTTTTTAACTTTTAACTTTAACTAGTTAAACCATTAGTTCGTTAACTTTCAACTTGTACCTAACTGGTTAAAAATCTGTTCTTATAAACTTAACTGTATCTAGTTAATTATTTCATTAATTTTGCCAACTCTTGTGTATTATATTCGTATTTCGTATCTTGAAGTTTAAATGCTATTAATGCTATTTTTAAATCAAATTGTATTTGATACAGTCATTAATATTTCCCTACTGTCTTTTGATAACGTCATATATTATTACGCGATAATTTAAAATTTAGATAATCATGTTATTTTGGGAGTGGTGCACTGGTATGTTATTCATCATTTTCTTGTTTTCTTGTTGTTTTTAATTAAAAACAAATATAAGTATAAATAAAAGTGAATAAAAAAATATATGTTTTTTTATAAAAAAAAAACAGGCAAGTTTAAAATTATTTTTACATATAAGTACTTATATTATTATTTTATAATATTGGTATAAATCTAGTTTGGCTACAATACGAATTTGCACTTTTTACCTGCACGTATTGGTTCTATTTTATCGGAGCCGTGTCATGCCATTATGTTTTTTAAAATATAAAAATAGTGTTGATGCTTTTACAATCTTGGAAGCTATGAATTAATAATTGAGGGTGAATGAATGATATGGGTTGAGGAGTGGAAAATATATGACTCTTCTGTTGAAAAAATTTTAAAAAATTCCATAACTGCTTGTAACCACTTTAACGCCCTATAGGAGGCTAAGAGTGTACTAGAAACCCATGACAGGTCATGGGCCCACTATACAGCTACCTAAGCCGAGGCTAAGGCAGCCGGAGCCAAATTAATTTAGTTTATCTTATACAGACTAGGATAAAATGGGTGATAAAATAAATAAAAAGAAGAAAAATTTGAATATTAAAATAATTTATTGATATTAGATTTCGATTATAACAGAGAAAACAAAAAATAAAATATTATGAAATGATGGTTTTTTAGGGTGTAGTACGTACATGTGGACTGTGGTGTACAAATGATTATAAATAGCGGTAAGTATTTAAAAACAAAAAACATAAAATAATAATAATAATAATAATAATAATAGAGGAAATATAAAAAAAAAGGATGACAGTTTGTGTTTTGAGCTTGGGCGAGGCACGCATACCATAGCTATGAGCCGATGGTGCAAGCGTGGCTCTCCCAACCAAAATAGACAGATTTGATTATCTTTTCTCATTTATATTTTAGGTAAATTACAAATAGGGTATTTGTTTCTGTTTTTTTCCCCGTAATACAAGATTCAAAATATATATATTACTGTGTGACTGGTGCCCTGTAGCCTGTAGGTACTGCCTTGAACGACCGATTACCAAAAACAAAAACGTGACCGCCTTAGCGACCACACCATAATCGAACCAGAGATCGTTGTTTTATTAAATATTAATGAACAAATTACTGTCAGATTGAAAATATAGATCAGGATGAACTTCATGTGTTTAGTTATAGGTTCATGGAGTTTTCAAATACTATAATAGGACATTTTTTACAACGTATATTATTTTGAACATTACCACCGCCGTTCACCACTGTCCACGGCCAGCAGTGTTTGGGATTAGAATATAAAGTTAATGCTATATGGCTAAAAAGAGTATTATTTCACAATATAAAAAATGAACTGTAGTCTTAAGACGATGACGTATTGGATGGAGTTTATGTTTTTGAGGTGTTCCTCGGTTGACGATTGTTGAAAAAAATTACAATGGCCACTTCGTGCGCCGGCTCGTCGTTCGCGTGGTTGTTGTTGTGGTGGCGCGGCGGACGGCTTATCGGCTAGTAGCGGTAGGTCAGGGAGCTTATAAAAGAAAAAAGGAGACTATTGCCGATTAGCTGATGGATATCAGTTAGATATACACGTACTGCCTACTGATATCCAATTAAATGACATGTGTGGGGCGTAAAGTCAATTTCTTCCGGAATCTGCATTATCTATTTCACTTATGTACGTATTTAAAATTACACGTTATAAGACTTGGTACCTACACAAATTTGTAATTCAGACTCTGCACACTTCGATTTTCAGGATACACATTTTGTATCGGAGTACACACTACTTTAGGCCCTGCTTTAAAGGTGTGTCGATTTGATGTGTTCCCTAATATGCATATATTATTGAAAATAGTATGTACAATCCCAATCACAACAACTACAGTAGAGAGAAACTTTTCAACTCTCAGAAGATTAAAAACATAATATGTATATATTGTATATTATATCTATTATATATATTATATACGAAACCAATGTGAAAATGTCCGTTTAAGAGAATAATCTTTAATGGCAATTCATTAAAATATTAAATTTAACATTTATAAAATTGTTAATAATTTTATAAAAAAAAAAAAATATAGAATTGATTTTAACTAGAATACTTGTGTTTGATTTATTCTATCATAATTTATATCGAGATTTCAATAATTAATAATATAAATAACAAATAGAAAAGATATAAGTAAGTTAATTATAATTTACTGAATTTCTTATATAAAAGTAAAGTTGAAGTAAATAGTACATAATATTGAGTATATCTATTTAAATATAAATATATATATATGATAATAATAATAAAATTAAAAGTAGGTACCTAGGTAAAATTATTAGGCATATTATAATAATAATAGAATAATATAATATAATATAATATTAAAAATAACCTTTATAGGTCCTATATCTTTTTTCTAAAAAAGTATTATTGGAGTCTTGTTAAAATCTCATAGTATGTAGCCGCTAATTCGATGTATATAATATGACCCTTTTTTTTCACTTATTACCCTATTAATGCCCTCCCCCAAAATTTTTTCTATATACGCCACTGTGGGGACTAATATTAATATCAAACAGCCAGTACCCAAAACTTTAAATATTGGATAGACACATTTAATAAAATATAGATCAACACGAAAATATAGACAGTATCGACGCGAAAACTAAACTAGTTTGTGTTTCATGAGCCAATAAAACGATCATACCTTCGTGTAACCATCTTAACGTTGGTTTATGATGATTGTATATTTCACAAAACAACAATATTATACATGGCATATAAAAATAATGCAAATATAATGAGAGCTACAAATCACAGTAATAATAGTTTTATTATAATCCTATTTAAATAAAGTTCAAACAATAATATATATGTATATCTGAATAGTAGAATAATTATACTAAAATTAGTTATGTTTAATTCACAAAAACGTAAAAATTAATGTTAGTGAACAATATTATCAACTCGTTAAAACTAAAAAAAAATGGAATATTAACTAGTTTTAAAAAGTAAATGTTCTTTATTGTATGCGTGTTGAATTGTTAGTGCAAAAATATTAGTAGCTAATGAAATTGATCTGATCATTATTTGAAAAAAACATCTTCTTTGCTATACTGGTATTATTATTGTTTAAAAAATAAAAAGTAGGTAACTAGTAATACTAAAGCATTATATTTAATAAGCAATAATTGCTTATACATGAAAAAATATATAATTAATTCTTAATTATATCTTATACAGTTTCCATTTAGAAACTAAGAGGTGAGTTTCTAATACCGTTATATTATTACGTCTTGTCTTGCCATATTAAAAAAATATTTATATATCACTTGTTTGTAAACACATAAATCTAAGTAATAAGTACCTATTATTTACAAATGTATAATTTTATTCAAGGCTGTATTTAAATTATATTTTCGGAGGGGGTCCAAAATATATTTTATAATTTTAGTACATATTGGATTTATACTTTGTCTATCATATAGATATTTATCGGATTCATGATTTTTTTTTTTTAATAGATTTGAATTTATCAACAAATTAACTTATAATCGAGTTTTTTACGTTTTTCAAATTTTATATCCAATATTTTATACATATATATATATAACCATATTTCAATTTTGTTACCATTTTTATAGAATAACTAATATTATTTAATGAACATAATATATATTACACAATTTTTTTATTTAATTATTAAAACACTTAATACTCGTATTATAATATACTGGATAGGCTTGGTGGATATATTAATTTATAAGCAAAAATAAATTATTTCGTTTGTTAAAACAATTCTGATCGAAATTGCAGTGTAATTTCTTACCAACTAGTCTTAAGTATATATTATATTCTAATATTTAATCTATATTTGAATAATTTTGCTAAATTTCTGTTCAAAGTTGCGTGTTAACATTAAAATAATAAATAATTGGGCATAAGCTCAATGATTCCAAATCATATTATAAGTACTTATAATATAGTAGATTAATATATATATATAAATATATATATATATATTATATATATATATATAATATATTAGATAAAATGTTTGTTTCATTTAATATAATTAAAATTAAAACAAGAAAAGTCAATTATTTTCTATACAACTATAATTATTAATGCATTTAACAGATTCAAATTATTATACGTTTTGATAGACTTCCTGTCATCTACCTTTAGCGTTGAACTCACACGATTAACACCATAACAACAGTTAAGCTATGCTTAAAAACGTTATTAATTTTTTTGTTATAACGTTTTTCGTTTTATAACGTTATCAATTATTTTCGTTATAATTTTTTAATAACTTTATAAATACCTATAACGTTTTCGATCCATTCAGACAATTATAATTCTAACTATCCTAACACTCGCGATGTATATAATATTCAGTTGAAACTTGGAGATAGAAATTTTACTTTTAAAAGCATTCAGCTACTCATTTTCGGGCTTTTGTGGTGCTGAGTATAGAACATAAATTATATAAAGCAAACTTATGTGATACTGCAAACACTGTATAAATAGTGATTTTTCATCACGTTTTATGAAAATACTGGCAAACTTGAGAATTCACCTGTGTACCAACTAGAATGAAGAATTTCCCATCAAAAAACTTATTTTCCCAAAAACTCTTACTTGACTCCTTCTACCAAAAAAGTTTATCACAAAAAAATAAATAATAATAAACATAACTTTAAAATCAATAGCTTCCCACTGAACATTTAATGTTACAAATCATCGCGGCAACGTCTGATTTGTATTATTGCAGCAATATTATACCTGTAATGTTTATATACCGTCATTTAAAGGTATAATTGAAATGTGTAATAATATGAAAAACATATCTATGATGTTCAAAACATCCTTCTTCGAATTGAAATACGGGAAACCCTGCATTTCGAATGAAATATTGTATTAATATCATATGATATACGTACCTATAATATAATATGCTCGTTTGACAATAATAACCACTCTCCGCGCGACCACCGCGCTATCATTGCATCATTCGTATGTTTTTATTGTTCGATATACACCTACACGTTTTATAGTTATAACACTTAAGTACATAATATATATTATATTAAAATTGTAATTGTGTAAATATTTTTAATTTGTTTGCAAATACAAGAATAATATGACGGAAATGAAAACAAATAAACCAAAGGTAAGAAAATTTATTGCTATTAGATTTACAAAATTGGTACAAAATATGTAGGTACCTACTTCACCTCACGATTTTCATATTTTTTGAAAATAATAGGGTTTTGATGCTTTTATCAAACATTTAATTTTTTATTTACTTTTGATGTAATTTAATGTATTCAACTGGTATTAATACCGAACCGATTTCAAAACTGTAATCAGAAAAAGTCGGTTTGAAAATTATGAATTTATCACACATGCCTACTGAATCTATTTTCATTTGAATTTCCAATTTTTTATGTTGAAAAAATAGGTAGAGATACCTACCTACTTAATATAAAATACATTTCGGAATATTATTGGGACCTATATAATGCTATACACTGCTTTTAACAGAAAAAAAGACCAGTATAATATTGATGGCAGAGTGGTTGTCACCACTTGTATAATTTTTCAAGACAATTGAAAAATGTTTTTATACTTTCATACTATTTTTCCAATTTAATACTTAGATTTTGGTAAATAAATATTTTTATGTGTAATGTATTTACATTATTTATTTTTATGAGTAACTTAACGAGTTACTTTTTGGCATTAAATTGTATCTGCAGTGCTCGAATTGGAAAAATTGAAGGAGTACTCTCGGGCTTTCAATAAGTGAGCGTTCCCTCAAACTATATAACTTGTATACTGTAAAAAATAATTAGTAAAGGTGCTCTCAAAATATTATAAAATAGTGGAGTATAGTATGTTCCCTTGTGAAACTCTCCCCACAATTTGAACACTGCTTATCTAAGATACCCAGTTAGGTAAATGTTAAACTAAAATTAAATAACTAGCCTGTATTTGAAATATATATATATATATATATATATACATTTAGTGGTAGTAGAACTAAGTAGGTATAAATAAACAACATATTCAAATAAGTAATACTTTATACATAAAGGTAGATTCTATACTTTTACATACAATTTTATAAATTATATTGTTTATCCTATTTATTATAGGTACACCATAGGGTAAATACATATAGTTATACATATTTTAAATTTGGTATAAATTGTGAGAAAATAATATTTATAACAAACCATGTACAATTATTGTAAATTTGAGTACCTACCTACCTACTAAATGTATAGATTTTTTAATCATAGATTATCATATGTAGGTACCATTTATATCATATATTATTTCATATTAAATA
>JAIPRL010005487.1:0-31883 GCA_025469235.1 Pemphigus obesinymphae | reverse complement strand
GATAGATAATACTATCTATTCCCAATCGAGTAAAAACTATCGAGTGATTCAGTCGATAGTTTTTTTACATATTCGATAGATAATACTATCTATTAATTTGAAAAACACTCGGTTGTTTATCAAACTAACGATAAACTATCGATAGTCAAAAATAGTCGGTTCCGCCCATCACTATTACAACTTACTACAGTCTACAACCCGCTTTACAGGTAAACCGTGGTTACGATCAATATTGTATTCTGAATACATGGAAGAATAAAAACAATAATATTATTGGATCAAATTTAATTTGGAATAAATGGTAGGTATAAAAGACGACGTGTATCCATAATGTATAGTTCTTCTATCTTAGTTCGTGGTATAATCCTGCTCATAAGTAATTTTAAATTCAATAATCTGTAAATATCACAGATTTATAAGATGATAATTATTTATTAAATAATATTTTAATTTGTGTTTGTTTTATAAATTATTATATTATAATCAATTTTATAAATACATTACTATTCTCTGTGGAATATTTGAATACGATATACTCAGCTGCAGCAGTAGCAGCTGCTGCTAAGTGCTAGCCTGTGTCACAAGGACAACGAGAGTAGGGATCATAAGACGTAGGTGGGTGGCCAGTAGGGCGTATCTTGCATTCCGATGATTGTGATCACTGGCTATATTATAACTATACTTATCTGTGCTGGTTTTAGGGCTTAAGGGGAAAGACGGTGGAAGAATAACGTCGACCGTCGCGTACTCTACGATTCATTCTCTCGGGTTCCTCTAACAGGTCACCGTCATTCCGCATCTAAGTATTTGACTCGTTTTCGTTCGCCATTTTGCTGTTCGTCGGGATTTTTTGTACTTGGTTCTTTCGGCATACATTACAATCGTTATGGAATAATTGTTGTTAAATCTGTATTAAACACTACCGTTCAATTATCCGGGTGTACCGCCTATACACGATGTTTGTACGCACAATACGAGACTTTTGCCTACGAACGGCCGTCCCAAACGGGCAAAATGTTGTCGGCCGTTGTTTACACGTCACACAAACGTCTGAAAAAAACAGAGATCGTAGAAGTTTTCTAGCCTCAGTTCCACCTAAGGACGAAGGTACTGAGGGTGAGAAATTCGTTTACATCGATTCGGCAATCACCAAGTGAGTTTTTTTTATTGAAATATAGGTATTTATTTTTGTGAAATACTTATGATGCAATTTTCATTGTGTGTGCGGACGCCATTTTTATTGTTCTCTGTTATATGCGATCGATGAAAATATTGAAAATTTTCTATTTTATTAGTAATTATGTGCATGTATCCAGACTAACATGGAAATTTTATTTTTTCGAGGAAAGAAGACATGTTCCCTGATATGAACACCCCAAATAAGCTTTTTGGTGGAGTTAAATTCTTAGATGTACCTATTTGCCACATTAAGTCGTCCAGGAACAATACAATACTTCAAGTCACTAAGCCCAACGGTAAGGTTTTATTTTTGTATTATTGTCTACATTTTATATTCCAGTAAGGTTCAAATTAATAATTAATATATAATAAATAAATATATAATTAATATTGTTCAAGTTTAATAAATTAAATAAAATACAGCTATTTTAATTTAGATACAAATACCTAGAACATCATGAATTTATAAATAATTAATATTTAATTAATAATTTGAATTGTTGCATAAACTTATAATAGGTAGGTACTTTATTTAAAATTATTTTTCTTTGGGGATTTTCAGTTTCAAAGATATCTTAAATAGGCAATTTATAAATGTACCTAATTAGGCTCCGGTAGATTCTAATTACCTATAAATGTATTATTGTTTTTTTTTTACCAATTTAAGTTAATTTAGAAATTTTTAATTGTAAATTTATGGTACAAGGTTAATTTTTTAATTCATAACTGTGTTATTTAGGAGAAAGAATAATGTTAAGGTCCTGTGGTATGGAAGGATTCAAAAATACAAGAAAAGGAACTAATATTGCAGCTCAGGCTACAGCAATTGGTCTTGCCACCGTAAGTATTTACAATTTTTAAAAATGTGCGATGGATATTTTTATTTTAGGTACAACTAAACATATATTACCTTTATACCTATATATATATAAATGAAAGTGAATGATTTATACCCTTCTCAACTTCTGAACTTTAATTAAAAATTGTACAAAACATTTTTCTGTCTATTAAAATTAGTTAATATTGTCAATCAAATAATTATTGTTTTTTATTAGGAACTATATTGTCTTAGTAAATTGTTTCACAGTATTATTTATTCTGTATGTAATATATATAAGACGTATATATAGGATTTGGTAAAGATATATAGTGTTTTTAAAAAGACACATTTATTTTCAAACCAATTTCAAAATTTATTGTTTTCATACATAACTGGTACATTGCCATTTGCAGAAAATAATCAACTGCAAAAAATCATATCAATTATATGGCGTCCATTTTTGTCAAGGTATTCCTGTAGACAGATGGCGAAATTGTCCATACTCCTTCCATGGTACTCGGAACTTTTTGAATTGGTTTGAAAATAAGTGACAGTCTTTTCAAAAACATCATAACTCCTTGTCAGTTCATGTAGGTATATATATAATAAAATAAAATACAATTTAATTACACGTAGGTATATTTAAAAAAAATTTACCTACAAATTGTAGATATTATTTCTTAAAAATAGTTATTTTCTTTATAGTTTAAAGCTTGAGTTGTTGGAAAAATTTGGGGACCCTTTTCTAATTATATATATATATGATACTTTTTATATTATTAACTTATAAAAAATGGGGGAAAAGATCATTACAATTTTTATGTGGCATATAATATTTTGGTATATTTTTACTTTACCGGAACATCGGAGTTTTAATATTTATTTTTTTTTTTGAGCTTATATAGTTTTCGACACTGAAAACTATGGTGAGGTCAAAATTTGGTGTTCGAACTTGGTTAGAATTGAAGTTGGACAATTTTACACTATTTCACTTATATAGTACTTTCTACTCCCAGTAATGGGGCATTTCGAATCTTATGACAGTAGTATGGTTATTTTTATTTTAGTATATAATTGTTAATTTAATCTGTTATCTACCTGACATGGTGTTTTATTACAAATTAGAGGATATTTTCGATTGAAGCGAAGCGGAACGAATGGAGTCAGCCACAGTGAGCTTGGCCCGTCCTAGCTATGTTTCTCTAAAATACCTTTTTTCCCTCGCCTTATTATTTTTGTTATCAACAAATTAGACTTTATTATTTTATATAATTAATATTTATATTCATTGGAATAACAAGTATGCCGGTGCATTATTGTTGTCGCTATTGTTATTATACATACTCATTGTTGTCGCTGTCTACATCACTATTTTCCTTGTCGCGGTCAATGTTTCATACAGTGTTATTGCGTGTTTTAGAAACTCGACTGTTGGGTTGAGGTTAAATGATTTACACCATTTTCTAAACATATTTAACTAAATATCCGGCGTAAAACTTTTTTTCCAGCACTATTGGGACATAATTGCAAAAAAAAAAAAATAATAAAATTCCAATGGTCAGTTAATAAAGTAACTTGTTAAAAACAACAGTATTTTTGATACAAAAATGAACCGTAAAATATGTTGTTTTAAATAATATACAAAAACAATTAAATTTGGTATAACTTCTAAACTAAGTCCGACTTCTAAATTCTGACTTCACCGTTTTCAGCGTCTTGAACTACATAAGTTTGAAAAAAATAAAATTTCGATGGCTTGGTAAAGTAAAAATGTTCCAATTTTTTCAATACTAAATAATTATTATTATGTTTCTGATCAAAATGTTTAGCAGTAGATAGGAAAGAATATCTAGATGAATATAGCAGAGAAAAATGTTAAGAGGACACCATACCAATGATTTTCAGTAGCAAACATATGCCCAAGAAAAACAAACGCAAATATTTTTAAAGTGATTTTAGAGCTGAAACACCTATTATATGTAAAATATATAAAGAACAATATTTTGGAGATAATCTTATCAGTGTTTTGCAAAATATTAATTAATAAATGTTTTTTATTGAACAAATATTATTGAACAATATAATTAAAGTACCATAAAACACCGATGAGATCATCTAAAAAATATTGTCTTTTATATATTTTATAATAGGTAATTTCCTTTAAAATAATTTTAAATTGTCGTTTTGCATACATGTTTTTGAACGAATTATACCACAATAAAAATACGGATATGGGACTATTTTTAGATTACGTTTAAAATGTATTTTAACTTTTTTTAATTGTTAAATTTCCAATTTTCATAAAATGTCTTAAAAGTTGCTTCTACAGAATCCCTTAAAATGGATGGTGTGTCTTTAAGTGGATGGATGAGTGGACTGACTAGAAAAGACAAAATAAGACATGAGTATATAAGACGCAATAAACTTTAATAGTAGACAAATGAGAGACAATATAGTAAATAGAATATATGTTCTGGAAAGAGAGATCAAAAGAAAGGTGTGAGGTATATGATGGAATGATATGAAATAGTAGGTGGGTGTAAGTGAAGAAGTTACAGAAAATCAAGTTAAGTGGATGTTCTAGGCTGGCCAACCCTAAATAGTTGGAAGAGAAGAAAAAGATTTAATTTTCATTATTATTAAATATCATACATTTTTAATAAAACTTGAAAATATTTTTTCAGAGAGTGTTAGATTTTGGAATTCATACAGTCCGCGTAAAAATTCAAGGATTAGGACCTGGAAGATTGGTAAACATATTTAAATAATTATAATTTTAATGTTTCAATGTATTATTTTCATGGTTTTATATATATATATGTATAAATTTTATCTTTATTACAAAAAAGTTAAATCTAAAAATATTTCAATTTTAAATGTAAAAATAATAGAGTATGAAGTTTGAATCAAAGTATATGAGGTATTTCCTAATAGTAAGGTGTAAGGTCTTTGAATTGTATAAGACATATGGAACAAGGTATATGTCTGCAATAACCATTAATCGACAATTTTCACCAATTGCTCTTTTGATGTGGTCCTTTATCTCATTAGAATGAGAAGGACCTTGATTTGTTATACATTTTTATCTATCTTTGAAGTTCTAAAAATAAATAACTGGGTAGAGTTTACATTAAGTATAGTTGAAATGGTAGGAAGTGGCGCGGTATAGTTAAGTAGACACAGCCATTATTACATTAATACATGTAATGCGCAAACTAAATATCCAATTGGGTCAGATTAGGATTGTTTGTGAAGGGGTCAAGTAAAGATACCTAGTAGTACTGTTAACTTCGAAAACAAATATAATTTTCTTTGAGTGCTAGGAGATATCAGAGACCTTAATTTTGGGACATACCTCAGATATTTTCTCTTACTAATTCTTAATAACTGGATTAAAATTAATTGTTTAAAATAAATTAAATTTATAAATTGTTATTTTATTAGAATAATTATTAGTTATCATAAAATAAGAAAGTCATCTATATGCATATAATAGAAGTGGATTATTCTAGCATTCTCCATTCAGTATTTTTAATTTGAAAACAAAGAATTGCATTCCAAAATATTATTCCATTTTAAACGAAATTTGGTATTATTGAAAGAAAAAAATATGGTAACAATTTTTGTTATTTTCCTTGCATTTGTAAGATATTTGTTTTATAAAGGTAGTTTTTCTTTTCACTTAAGAAAATAGCAAGGAAAATCAAAAACTGACCTCAACTATATTCTAGGCGCCAAAATAAGAATATACCTCAGTGTTGGACAAGTTGTCCACTATACACGGGGCCAATATTAAACAGCATAAATTATGCACTATACCGTAAATGACATATGGTATATGTTCTATAAATATCTATAAGGGCTCTATTAATGTTGCATTATTTGATTCGGCGAGGTATGTTCATATTCTGACTGGAGTGTAGAACCAATTTGCAGTCAAAAGAACTATTCCAATACTACTTGATTTCTACTCAAAAAAATGTATGCAGACATAAAAAGACACGTTAAAATAAATACATTTCTTGTTTCATTCAGAATCTAAAGTAATTCATACATGGTCTTAATAGAATACATAATAATATGACAATAATTGGTCAACAATATGAAAAAAAAAACAAATAAATACAATAATATAATAATCAATATTAAAATATAGAAATTATAAATACAACCTTTTATATTACAATTTGTAGAAAAAATAATGAAGTAGAAGTAAATCTCTTAAACCTAAGTTACAGGAATTTTTTTATATACTACAATTATTATGTGGTTATTTTTCTTGGATTTGATATACAACATTTACTATGTATTAGATTTATATTTAGAATCTATGAAATTTCATACAGCTACAGTTATAAAATATAGTAGTAAATAACAACTTCTCTACTTGGTGCTGCTACCAATAGATACTGTGTTATGCCGCATCTATATATGGGTAGCAGCTCACCCTTGAAAGTGTCTTGTTAAAGGGATGTTATAGGTTTTAAACTGCATTTCCTTTTTTATTTCAATGAACTGTTGTAATCTAGAATTGAAGAAAATTTGGAACATTTATTCCAATTGTATAACATTTAATTTGTATTTTTTTTTTTTTTTGGTTAGTTCCCAGTAATTTAAAGATTTGCTCATTTTATAAACAACTTTTTCAATTATAAACCCAATTAATTTATATTAATTTTATATTGCATTAAATAAGAAACATTTTTTATCTGTTTCAGTCTTCAATTAAAGGTCTAACTATGGGTGGTTTAAAAATTATATCTGTGACTGATGATACCCCGATTTCATGGAATCCATTAAGATCAAGAAAACAACGAAAACTGTAATTATTTTTTGTAAGTAAGACTGCAATTAGTTTTAAAATATGTTGTTATAAAAAAAAGTGTAAGAAATCCATTAACGTTTAAATAAATGTTATTAATTTTTGAACAATATTTAAAATTATTTTTGTTTTTTTTTTTAATTTGAAATATTTATATATATTGTTATTTTATATACAAATCTTTTTGAGTACCTATTAACTAAAAAATGAAATATGGATTAATTTATAAGCAAATTAAAATATTTTTTTATAAAAGTAAATTAATATTTTAATATCAAATGGAAAATTTAAACATTCATTATTAAATTATTAATTAAACAGTAAAATAAAATTATTTACAATACCTTTTTAATATTTATTGATTAGAGATTACTATTTAATATATTTATATTTTGAAGAAATTGAATACCTACCATTAAATGTTGGCTCTTGGTACACATTCAACTAGAATAAGTGTGTTGTTTTTTGGTAAATTGTATTTGTGCTGAAGGGTGGAAAACTTCACCATTCTGATCCATTCTGATGTGATCCCATACATGTCTGTATTCACATTTTTCATTTATCATTTTGTATTATTGATACCACTTGCCGTAAGAATATTAAAGGTTGTTTTCTATAAGATTGGTCATTTGTGATATAAAATTTATCCGATTCATATAATAACTTTTTTGCTTTCTCGCCAAATTATTATTTTAGGGTCGGTCAAATTTTCGAATTTCCTATAATAATAAAACTATTTTTTATACTGATAAGCATTATTTTATTTTATTGTCTTCTATTCTTCTAATATTTTGCTATTTTTTTTAAAATATTCTGTAATTTTATAGAGACTGGGTTTTCTAATAAATATAAAATAATTATAATATGTACATCATGTTAGTGTTCCCCCTTAGTGCTCATTTCGCGTTCAGTAATTCAATATTGCTATTTTCCATATTAGTATGTTATAATATAATAACTTGTATTTAAGAAGTGGAAAGGCTTGTAAAAATCGTGTAAATCATACCCACCAAATATTTTTCGTAGTATACTGAATATCATGGAAGAAAAAAACATTCTTTATACTTTCGTAAATAGGTCTACAATGATGGAATATATATATATATATATATTTTTAGACGAAAATCAATTTTTTGTGAAATTTGTGTATTTATGTTTTTGTCACTAAGGTTTCAAAACATTTGACTGACCTTTAATTTTTCCGAATATTCGTATTTTCATTATATAATCGATTTTTGTTTCCAAGAATTCCATGTTGACGACGTCATTCGTTCATTGGACAGTGTGGTTGTTGTATAGAAGGGATAGGAGTAGCGGTGCGGGGGTACCACTACCTCTCTCTGTAATCTCTCCATACAAAATGGCCGCTCATTGTTTGTCTCGTACTGTTTTCCGCACACTCGTACACGTTCGTATCTAAATGTGTATCGCTCTCGGTTTATTTTCTACTGATCGAAATTTTAATTTAACTTTCGGTTTATTAATGAATGTTGTTGATTTTCGTGTTAAAAACTCGCAATAATTGTACCCATACGTGAAACGCACACGCTACTGGACGTGCTACTTCACCTCCCTCACCTTGACTCCCCAACGTTAGTCGTATTTAGGCGAAACGACAGTTTTTCAACAATTTATCTTTTCAAATAATCAGTTCAAAGATTTGTTTTATTATTACAAATCTTGTAGAATTTTCAACATTGTTCATACTGAAGTGCCGTGGCCTTACTATTCACACGACTTTTAGCTACCCAAAATGCATCAGGTAAGCAGTTCCCATCTTTTTGTACCATATTCTTGGTTTTATTTTAATAAAATGGTTAATGTTTAAGTGTATTATTCGATTTAGTATAAATTATTCATTTATCGGGTTCATCGTTGTTTAAATTATGGCGCAGCATTTTCATTTAGTACATTTAATAATTGAAAAGTGATTTTAATTTTATAAAACCAACACACCCCATACTAAACATGTAAGTTGTGTTAACAGTAAATTGTTTCTATTTTGTTTTATATCTTGTGGTAATGAATGTGTTAATAAAGAATTTTAATAATTGTAGGTGCACATTAAGCTTTTTTTTTAGACAATTTTTACTCACCATTGATATTGATTACTGCACAACTCGATTCTTCCAATGCATTTTAAGGGTAGTAAAATTTAGTGGACAGCTAATTTCTATGTAGTTTTGAATTGTCCATGAGTTAACCAAGTCAAAGATGTATAAAACTTATAAATTTGGTCTGGACCCATTTTTAAAATTTTGAGTTAAAGTTAGTGTGCACATAGATAAATAATGCGTAACATAACTCTATATTACTATAATATACAAAAGCTGATACTGAACATTGTCAGTGAAGTATACATTTTAGTATTTGGCGAGGGAAAATTGTACGGTTAATATATTTCACCAAAATTTATTTTTATTATATACAAATTAATAAATATATGCCTACATACCTATTACTCAAGTCACATCTATTACCTATATTTATTTTATGATGCTAACATTCATACCTAGGTATAAGTAGTTACCTAACAAGGTACTTAATTCAATTTATTTTTTAAGAATACAATAAATATTTGCTAAAAATATATTTATTAATATTATAAGAATATTTTTTTCAATATTTTTAGCATACATTACTATACAAGTACCAAAACTTAGGTATCTATATTAGGTAGCTAAGTCTAATTTAATAGGTAGTTATCAAATATTGTGCTTTGGAAAGGCCCCCGAGTAGCATACTACATTTGTGTTGTGATGTGGTATGTCTATTAAAATACACGCGTATTAGAGTATTATATAGAGTCCAGTTGCATGTATCTGAAATATATTTATTTATATATGTAATTAAAATTGCATGTATTTAAAGTCTAGATTGTAATTAAAATGTGTTTGAAGTTAGTAAGTTATAGGTATAATAAATAAGAAGCATTCTTGAGAAGAATTTTTTACATAAATAATTTTTTTTTAAATAACCTAATATTTACATAATATCAATTAGAAAAGTATGACTGGATACAAATATATGTATGTAAAAGCACAGGTATTGATAGTTGTAGTATCTACCTACCTATGTTTAATTTAATAGTTAGATACCTATCAAAATATAGAGATTAAAGTAGTAGGTAGATATGATTAATCTTATATTTTACATTAGGTTCATTTGATTGAACAATGATTAGGTATACACTATTAGGTAGGTACTTATAATAGTACATTTCACTAAAAGTGATACAATTATAATACACTCGATAACAAGTTTTGTGGTTCCTCAAAGGGGACAAATGTACGGTAAGTTCAAAATAATATATTTAATAGCATATTTAAATATTTTGTTGATATTTCAATGTACATATCTTAACATTATTAAAATTATACACTACGTGTACTACAGTCAAGAATTACTTTGTGAAATATAGGACATTCAGTGGTCTACAACCTTTTTTACATTTATACCTATGCATTTGTGGGTCATATTTTTTTTATATTAAGGGTTCTGTTTACAAATTTATATAAGTAATATAATTCAAATATTTTATCTGTTAGTAAAGAAAATTATTACTTAACATTTTTAGTGTTTATTTGTTATTTATGAACAACTAACAAAATAATTTTATTAATGTTTATTGCACCAAATTAATATACATATTTCTCGTTTTTTAATTTTATTATAGATAATTATATTGTTTTTATTAACTTATTAACTTACAAATTACTGGTTTAAATGTGTAATACGAATATAGCATTTAAATGTTCATATTTCATGCATAAACAATTGGGTGAACATAGGTATTTCTACCAATAAAACTTACCGTCTATATCATCTTTTAATAAATAATTTTACAATCAAAGTTTTAATTAAGTGAATGAATTTTATTTTAAAATTTGGTACTTTCATTACAATTATTTATTAAAAACAATATAATTTGGTATATAAAAATCATTTTAACACCATTAGTTATAATGTGAGGTTAGATTATGTATGATTTACATAAATCTTTTTTAAAAAGGTAGGTATAACGTAAATTATACTGATATTATATTATAGACATTATTCATTAAAACATTTTAATTTATAAAGCTGTATATGATTGATTACTTATACTAAGTATTGAAATTGATGATACCAGAATGTTTTTGAAAGTTCTTTTCATTATGTAGGTACATTCTTTTCTTAGGTTATTATTTTCTGTTATAAATCGATTCTTACAAATATTTATATCTATAGGCATTATTAATACAAAATAAATATATTTATTATTTACATAAATACTTATATTATGTTTTATACATTTTAAATAATTTATGTTAGCAAAAGAATATCTTATTTACTTACATACTTTAACTTATTTATTTATATTATAAATATTTAAAATTTAAAACCTATACAAAATATAGGTATCTATTCACTATTATGAAGTAATAATATTCAAAATGTTGGTAAAAAATAATAAAAATTTTAGTCTTAATTGTAAAAATGATTATATTAGTACTTAATGACTAATATAAACATAGTTGAACAACTCTGAATCACTTACTGTGGAACTTCCTATCATATATTGTGATATATATTTAGTATGGGATTTAAATTGCAGAATGCATCAGAAGAAGATTCTTCAGATTCTGATCAAAACAATGAGAATAATTCAGGTTCATCGTCTTCTTCAACTTCTGAAAGGTAAGTTAATAAATTAATTAAATTAAATTAAAAGATGTATGTAATATTTTATTATGCATTGCATTAGAGTTAATTAGGTAAAAGGTATAAAAATTAAATGAGAATTCTAATGAAAAATATTAGAAATGGGCAAATTTGTGTATACAATTTTTTTAAATCAAAACATAAGTATGTAGGTATTTTACATTATTATTAAAGTTCAGAATTTTATATGTTAAAAAAAACAATGAAATAAATGCATATGCGATATTGTATTTAAATAGTTTAAATATGCAGTTTTGTGTGAATAAACTTAAAAAATGTAAATTATTGTTATAATATGTATTACAAAAATTTCTGGTGCTTTAAATGCATCCTTTAAATGTTTTCCTGCAAATATACTTATAAGAGTGATATAGAAGTGGAGTTTCCTATATTGACTGTATTGGCTATTTGAAGTTCTATAAGAGGCAGTGAACATAATGTTTCTGGTAAATCACAAGTACTATAAAATTAATTATTTGATCCTAAATTTACACACTTGCGTATGTGTATTTTACTTTTAATATTGTTCAATTGTATTCATTTTATAAAATAACTTTAAAAGATTATTTAATTTAAAAATTATTATAAATATGTATATTGTTTCATGAATATGTGTATAGAATTTTTATCTTTCAAAAGTAGTAGCACTTCACAAGATGCAGGCATGTATCTTGATAGTTTTAGGGGAGGGGGTGATAATATTTTAGAAATATTCTAGACCCAAAAATGTATATATATATATATATATATAAACTAATAATACAAATATAAAATGTACACATAATAAATTCTTGTAAATAAACAAATACATTTTAATAAGCAATATAATTTTAGTTCTTTCATTATTAAAAGTTGTATTTTTCTTCTTTTAATTTTAGCAAAATTTTGTACTATTTTTTCTACTGGAATTTCTCAATACATCAAATAACTTTAGTCTTAAGGTGCGTCCAAATGAGGCATGTTTTGCCGCGCGGCACAGGCCTTGCGGCCTGATTATGAATACATAAAATATAGTTTCTGCGGCTTTTCGAAGCCGCATGGCATTATTTTCCGATCGGGCAAGGAAGCGGTCTAGATCAAAAAATCCGTGTGGTTTTGGGAGGCCTCGTGTCGCGCGGCATTTGTTGTTCCGTATGGACGGGTCTTCAACTAATAAATTTATTATGTTTTTTTCTACTTAAAGACTCTTTTGGCAGCCAACTCATTAGCATATTATTCCTGCTAGAATTTTTCATTTATTCATAATAATAAGCGTAAATTACTACAATAGACGTCTTGCCAAAACTAAAACAAACAACCGAAAATTAGATTTTTTAGTTAACAGATAACACAATATTATTACTTTATGGCGGGGGGGAGGTGTGATTGCTCCTATTGCCCTCCTCTAAAATACGTGCCTGCCAAAATTCAGTCAAATTCTCAATTTTGTATGCTAATGTTACCTCTATATTACTCTTATGACTTGTATAAACAACGAAAATGAGTTTATTGACTATTTTACAAATTTGCCATTATAACAGAGTCTTAGGTATTAGGTAAATATTTGCAATTTAACATATTACCAATGAAATATAATAATTTAACACTGAATACCTATTTATTTTACTAACACATTTAATATAATACAGATATTAGAAAAGTTAAATAAAATCAAAGACAAGTATTTATTACCAGCAACCATCAGGAGGTTAGCAGGAGAATTTGAAATTCATGGGTAAAAAGATTTCAAATCTCTGGTATTAAGGCAATTCATTTTTAAACGAATTAATGACAACAATTCAAGACAATCAATGGGACCTAATAATAAGTTATGAAGAAATCTAGATAATAAGAGAATACGACGTTCATTAAGTGGGGAAAGGTTAAAGAAGTTAAAAATATAAGAACTATAGGGAGGTCTATGAATATTAAATTTGAAGGAAATAAAACGTAAATAATTATTTTGAACAGATTCAAGGTAGAGTTTTGTTTTGACATATTATTTATCCAAATGAGAGAGCAATAAATAATTTTTAATGGAATAGGATCCATTAATGAGCCACAAGTGCGCTTAATAAAGCCCAAATTATGGAAAGCTTTATTTTTAATCATTTCTCTGTGAAGAGAAAAATGTAATTTAGAATCAGAAATAATGTCCAAATCCTTAAATTGAGAAACAAGTTCAGTTTTAGGGGTAGAAATAGAATATTGATAAAAAATTGGTTTTTTTTAAAGATAAAAATGTATAAATTACATTTATTGATTTTTAAAAATAAATGATTACTATCATACCACAAAAGTAGGTTGTTAATGTTTTATTGTAAGCTAATTGCATCTTCTTGAGTTTTTATGAGTTTAGCGTCATTAGCTAAAAGAAGTATATTGTATTTCATTATAACATTTAGGAGGTCATTAATAAAAATATTGAAGAGTAACACAGATGAGTGATAACCTGGAGGAACGCCCGAAGGAACTAGGAAAAACGGGTAGATTTAAAATTAAGATGTTTAATAATTTGGAAAAGGTCAGAAATAAATGATTGGAACCGGAATATCCAAATGATTGTAGTTTTTAATAAAAATTAAATAACTTGATCAAAAGCCTTGTAGAAGTCTGTATATATTATATCAGTTTGTTATGTCAGGTTTTGAATGAATGGAGTATTATGTTTTAGTTAATGAAAAGTTATTACAAGTAGTGTCTTGGGATAAAACCAAATTGACTATTCGTTAGTAATGAAGCACCTCTAAAAATTGTATGTCACATCTTCTTAAGTGGAACAATTGGCATTTTCATTGGCTATGTCCTATATGGCCTATGTGGACCCTTTGGCCAATTCACAGACTAGGCCTTTTGATGCCAGTCCGACGCTGATAATTGGTCATGTATCCACAATAGACTTAGAAATCGGTTAAATCAAATACATTCCAAACAACTTTTAGGTGTATAGTATATATTAAAACTAAGAGAACAAAGGAAAATCCGTCTTCTGAATATTATGTATTTATTTAATATTAGTATAATTATATATTGATAATTTATGTAGTACTATAATAATAAAAAAGATAAAATAATTTAAATAAAAAGTATTAAGTTTGAATTTGACTTGTACGTGTATATTAATATAATGGGTTCTTACTTCCTACATAGGTCACAATCATTAAATAAATTACAGCTGTTAATTGTTTCAAAATATTTTTTCACTGGATAATCCTGAGTTATTTAAAGTTTTATACATGAATAAAAACGTATAATATATTATATGTTTTAATGTATACAACTTATACACAAATTTGCCCATGAAAGTTCCATAAAGTGCCCATTAACTTTATTTTTTTTTGTAGTTTCTTTAAACGTAAAAAAAAAACATTTTTTATAATGGAAACATTTTACAAATGTAGGAAAAATAATAACATAAAAAATAAAATTTTCCATATAATTGGTTATCTATTTTCATTTAATTTTTAAATTAATCTTATATTATTCCAAACTTTTCTCAGAATTGTCTTATGAATGCATTGGTTTCTTTAGGACAGCTCTGCTACCATTACTTTTTATACTTTTATCTACCTATTATAATATAGGTACAAATATATATTTAAAATACCTAATTAAATATCAAATACATTAATTTTTAGAATTTATACTTTTGTATGGTAAAAAGTACATTTTATTGAGATTTTTGTCACATGGATCTGTATTTGTTGAGATATTGTGTAATTTTTTTCATAAAAAAACATTTTGTAAAAAAAAAAAGACAAAATCCATTTTTATATAATATATATAATATATGTCTATATAGGTATACCACAGAATAAGCTTGATGTTCTTTATCTAGTTTAACTAAATGTATTTAATGTTTATTATTATTATTGTAACTTTCAATTAATAAATAAAATAGCTATACATTGTTAATATTAAATTACGAAACCAGCAGATATAATAAAGGCACAGTTTTAATGACTGCAGAGTTAAGGATATTAGAACTAAGTTGAGAGATATCAAGATATTAAATATATAAATTTATAATTTTGGAATAAGTTAGAACGACCAAATATAGGGCAGTAATAAAAAAGTAAATAAGGAATGTCACAATTGATTTCCTTGGTGTTTAAAGGGAGAAATTGTTGAATAGATAGAATAGAAGCTGATTGTGTCCTAGCCTGAGGTGAGAAAATGAAAGTAACTGAAACTGGAAGAGAGGAAGATTTCTATACCAAGGAATGGTATGAAATATTAAATATTATAGCAAATTAAATTTTGCTACTAACAGGAAGCCAAGTAATAAGAAGAGGAGAATGAATACACATCCTAATAAATTTTATTTGTGATTTGATTTAATATAGAAGTATATTGTAGGAATGAATTTTGAGAGAGGATTGGCGAGTGGCGATATACATATTTGGTGGACACAGTTAAATGATTGGCTCCCTTATTGCCAAAGATGCCAACATGACCAATCAGTGAACAATGAAGTATTGGAAGGGTTTTTGGTACATAATTTCAACGTGTATAAAGGGCACGAAAAACCTTAAAATAATATTATAGAAAAGATAAATGTTTTAAAAGTAACTTACTAGCAAGGTGTTGTGAATGAATTTTCATAGATTACAAACATCCTCAACTTTAGAACAAATATTGGGCATAGATTGTATTGCACCTATTATAAGAAGTAATATAAGAAGTTAACAAAGGATTTAGTTTGTTACGATGATTAAGTGAAGTGGAAAAAAACAAAAATCCATAGTCAAACTTGGAGTAGAGTGTATAATAGATTTAAAAATGAGGAGAAGTGAGGAAGGTTGAGAATCCCACTAAGTTTCAGCGATTAAACAGTAAATTGGAGCATCAAGAGATAAAGGTCAATGAAATGCGAGACCTATCTAAGTTTAACATCTAACTTAAGATCAAGATATTTAACCCGTAATACATCTCGTATTGACAATTTTTCTAGTTGGTCCACGACTGGATAAATAAATAGTTGCTTAGTCTTATGATACATTATGGGTTGGTGGTGTAATAATCTGTATGCATGAGTAATTATTAATTATCTGTTAAACTATGACCATTTTTTTAAACTTATAAAAATAAAGCTTAGGAAAGTGTTAGTAGACCCTATTTTTATTCAAATTTGAGGTAGATTGCATTCATATAGTCATTCTTAATTTAAATCAATGATTTATGATTTGAATATACTGATATTTTTTAAACATGTTAATTTAATGAAATCAATCAGAATTTAATAACATTTTTTATTAGTCAATCTGAACACAGTCATCAAGCTTCCCAAGAAGCTAATAGTTCGGACCAGTCAACTGATGAATATAGTCCTTCAGAGCGACCAAAAAGAGTGACTAAAATGTCTTCCAAACTTAGTGAGAGTGATGAATCAAGTGATTACACTACTCGAGTTACCAAAAATACGTAAGATAGTTGACTAATATTTTAAATAAAAATATTTTATTCAACTCTACTAAACCAATCTTTACTATCTATTTGTTATATTTTTTATGTTTAGGAAATGGAAAAGTGGAAGCTCAGATTATGATTCTGAAACTGATAAAGAAGAAGTACCTCGTAGTAAATCATTTGCTACATTACGACGTCAAAAACAACCTATCAGACGTCCTACAACTAAAGTAAATCCACGTTATAAACAAAAAAACAATAGTTATAGTGCTAATAGTGACGATGAAGATTATGGTAAATCTAGGTGAGTTATTATTACATAATTAGTTTTAAATTAATATTAATTAAAATGTTATTACTTTCAAGAAATGCACGACGAAGACCAGTAGCAGTCAGCTATAAAGAAGATAGTGAAAAAAGTGATAGTGATGATTATTTGGAAAGAGAGGAAGTTGAAGAAAAAGAGGAAGAGCAACCTGATACTTCTGAGACAATTGAAAAAGTTATTGCTTGGAGACAAGGAAAAATAGGTGCTGTTGGAGATATAACAACTATGTATGCGGTAGAGGAAAAAGGAGATCCAAATGTTGAATGTGAAGATCAGGAAAAAGAAACTCAATTTCTCATAAAATGGAAAAACTGGTCCCATATACATAATACTTGGGAGTCTATGAATTCACTTCAGGCCCAAAAAGTTAAAGGGCTTAAGAAAATTGATAATTTTGTTAAACGCGAAGACTCTGTCAATGCTTGGCGTGATTTAATGACACCTGAAGATTCTGAATATTATGAATGCCAACTTGAACTTCAACAAGATTTATTAAAAAGCTACAATATTGTTGAAAGAATAATAGGTATATATTAATACTTTGGATTTATTGTATGTTATATTAACAATTTATGATATTTATGGGCTTAAAAATAAATTCATATTTATAGAAAACTTTTTTTTTAACAAAATGGCATAAAATAATTATTGTTTTCTATAGATTTTGTTAAAAATAAGTTGTAATTTATGAGAATGAAATTATTTTGAAATAGGTTTAATTATTACAATATATAATGAGAAAAAAAAAATGTATTTTATTTATTTATTTTAAAATGTTTTATAGGAGAATCAAAAAATGCAGTACAAAAAGAATATTATGTGAAATGGCAATCATTGCCTTATAGTGATGCAACATGGGAAGATGCTGCATTGATTGAACGTAAATGGCCACAGCATATAAAGGAATTCAGAGATCGCGAGGGTTCAAAAAGAACACCATCTAAAGCGTGTAGAGCCTTGAAATATCGTCCAAAATTTATTCAACTAACTGAAGAACCTGAGTATTTTGGTGGTTACGATGAGGTTTGTTTTTAGATAATAAAATATTAAGCAAATTATATTATAATCATTATTTAATTTTTATTTAGAAACTAAAACTTCGAGATTATCAATTACATGGAGTGAATTGGCTTATTCATTCATGGTGTAAGGATAATTCTGTAATTCTCGCTGATGAAATGGGACTTGGAAAAACCATACAAACTATTTGTTTTCTTTATTATTTATTTCACAATTATCAAATGCATGGTCCATTTTTAGTTGTTGTTCCTTTATCAACTATGCCTTCTTGGCAACGAGAATTTAGTTTATGGGCGCCTGATATAAACATTGTAACCTATATTGGAGATGTTGAATCTCGTAATATTGTAAGTATAATTAACATACATATAATACATTTGATCAGTAAATATATGATTCATATATTTCTTTCTTTTATAGATACGTGAAAATGAATGGTGCTTTGAGAGTTCTAAAAGACTGAAATTTAATGCTATTCTCACTACATATGAGATTGTGCTCAAAGATAGTTTGATTTTAAATAGTCTTAGTTGGGCTGTTTTGATGGTTGATGAAGCACATCGTTTGAAAAATGACGATTCGCTTTTGTATAAAGCACTTAAAGGGTTTGACACCAATCATAGATTACTTATAACAGGAACCCCTTTACAAAATAGTTTAAAAGAACTGTGGGCATTGTTGCATTTTATTATGCCAGAAAAGTATAGTTTATCTAGATTTTATAATGTAGAAGATTCTATAAGTTCTTATGTTATAGATTTGATAATTGGGAAGAGTTTGAGCATATGCATGACAATGCAGCTAGTAAAGGCTATACGAAACTTCATAGACAACTTGAACCATATATTTTACGCCGTGTTAAAAAAGATGTAGAAAAGTCTTTACCAGCCAAAGTAAGAATATATACATATAATTATTATGTAGGGCATTTCAAAAGTAATGTATCCATTGTCATAAATAGAGATAATTTTATGAAGAACAAAATTCAGTATAATATATTTACCTTATTTTAATTTTCAACATAATTTCCATTTGTCTCTACATATTTATGCCAACGCAAAACAAGTTTTTTAAAATTGTTAATGAAAAAGTTGTATAGGTTCTTTAAAATCTCTATTTAATATAGATTTATGTTAACTGAGGCATTATAGTTAGTATACATATAGTATTTTAATTAAAGTTGTTCAATTTTTTCAAGAGGATATTTACTTATTATACCCACATTTGCCTGATTTGGATTGGACTGACAATATAGAAAATTTACATTTAACATTTTTATTACAACTTTATCAATTCTTATTAGAATAAATGTATCTATTACCTCAGAAAAATTATGACATTTATAGACAAGATTGTGTTTTTTTTTCAAAATTTTAAATTTAATTAACAAAAAGTTATAGGTATCTCTTTAAAAAATTTACATTTTGGAAAAAGACTATAACATATCAAATGATTTCATTGATGAATTTGGTAATAGGTAAATTTATTATAATATTAGAATTAATGAAATATTAATAATTCCAAATATAAATTTCATATATTGTATGTTAGATAGTGTTCTCTTAAAATTATAATGTGATGCAATTTTGTATTGTTTGTCATAAAAAATGATTAGTAATGAGCATTAAAGTAATTTTTTTCCAATATACTTATTAAGGGACAGGGCGGGGGTCTCTTCCAAGCCTCTTCGAAGCAGTTTTCCAAATATTTATCAAAAAAATCGAATCAATTGCTACGATTAACAAAAAATTAGGTCTGTAAAGAGTCTAAAACTCTTTGCAGAAAGCCACCTTAACCTAATGAGATAAGGATTTCCAAAACATGAATAACACATAAAGATTAATTTTTCATTTCAGTTTATCATCTTAAATATAATATAGTTTTAAATTAAAAATATTGAATATTAATTCATTCTTGAAGAACTTAAATAAGAAAAATAAATGTTTTTAAGTAATTTTCATTGAGAATTTAAATCAGTTTTCTAAAAGCTATTACATCAGTTTAAAAAAAAAAATGAACATTGTATGAATAATATATGTATAGTGATAGAAAATTAATGTATTTAATGCTTATAAGTTTTAGATTGTATTAAAATGTTCAATACGTTAATAGGTTGAACAAATATTAAGGGTTGAAATGACTCCTGTCCAGAGAAAATATTACAAGTGGATTTTGACCAAAAACTATAATGCATTAAGAAAAGGATCTAAAGGATCATCTACTACGTTTTTAAATATTATGATTGAATTAAAAAAATGCTGTAATCATGCTCTTTTGACCAAACCCCAAGAGAATGAAAATACAGCAGATGACAATCTTCAGGTAATTATAATATTTACTCACTAAAATTATAAGTTACAACACATAATACCATTTACTTCTATTTTAGAGTTTATTACGTGGATCTGGAAAACTTATGCTTCTTGATAAATTATTAGTACGTTTAAAAGAAACTGGCCACCGAGTATTGATTTTTTCTCAAATGGTTCGTATGTTGGATATCCTTGCTGAATATCTAAGTTATCGACATTTACCATTCCAAAGACTTGATGGTAGCATCAAAGGTGATATTAGAAGACAGGCTTTAGAACATTTTAATGCTGAGGGATCTCAAGATTTTTGTTTCCTATTATCCACTCGAGCTGGTGGACTTGGTATTAATCTAGCTACAGCTGATACAGTAATTATATTTGATTCTGATTGGAATCCTCAAAATGATTTACAAGCTCAAGCACGAGCACATAGAATTGGACAGAAGAATCAAGTTAATATTTATAGATTGGTTACAAAAGGGTCAGTTGAAGAAGATATTGTAGAGAGAGCAAAACAGAAAATGGTTTTAGATCACTTGGTAATTCAACGAATGGATACCACGGGTCGTACAGTTTTAGATAAGAAAGCTAAAAATGCATCAATTCCTTTTAATAAAGATGAACTTACAGCTATTTTAAAGTTTGGAGCAGAAGAGTTATTTAAAGATGAACCTGGGGCTGACGAAGAACCTTTAGTAAGATTTTAATACATATTCTAATTACTGATATTTAATATTTATTTAACCTGTCTAGTGTGATATTGATGAAATTTTGAGGAGAGCCGAGACACGAGATGAAGCTCCAACAACTGTGGGTGATGAACTTCTATCTGCCTTTAAAGTCGCTAGTTTTACTTTTGATGAAGAAAATGATATTTCTGATAAATCACCAAGTGCACAAAACGAACAAGAAAATAAAGAATGGGTATTAAAGATAAATTATATATTTGTATTCTAGAAATACAGTTTTAAAACTATTTTATTATCGTTTTAGGAAGAAATAATACCGGAAACGTTAAGGAAAAAAGTTGAGGAAGAAGAAAAAGCAAAAGAAATGGAAGATCTTTATTTACCCCCAAGAAGTAGAAAAACTTTACAAAAAGTAAATCAGGCAGAGGGAAAAGGTGAAACATCGAAGAAAGATGAATCTGATGATTCTAGCTATGATGGTAGTGATGATGGTCAACCAAGAAAACGTGGTAGACCTCGTGTTGGAACTAAAGAAATAGTTAAAGGTTTCACCGATGCTGAAGTATGCATCATATTTTTATTTTAAATATCCATTTTTTATTATTATTTTAATTTAAATATTTTTTTCAGATAAGAAAATTTATTAAAAGTTGTAAACGTTTTCCAAACCCTATGAAACGAATAGATGCTGTAGCTGGTGATGCTGATCTTCAAGAAAAGCCTAAATCCGAATTAAAAAAATTAGTTCAAATGTTATATGAACGCTGTCAAGAAGCGTGTAATAGTGAGCATTTGGAAAAAGAATCTGATGCAGCTAATGATGATAATATTAAAAAAAAAACTAGAGGGCCTTCAATTAAACTTGGTGGTGTTGCAGTCAATGCAAAAAGTGTTTTAGCTTGTAGTGAAGAATTAGATGTGTTGGATGATATTATACCAACAGACGAAGAAGAGAGATCTAAATGGACTTTAGATTTGAAGCGTGTTAAATCAGCTAATTTTGACTTTGATTGGGATATAACTGATGATTCTAAACTATTAATAGGAATCTATCTTTATGGCTTAGGTTCATGGGAAGCAATTAAAATAGATACAGCTTTAGGTCTTAGTGACAAGATATTATCAAATGAAGATAAAAAGCCACAAGCTAAACATTTATTAGCCCGTTCTGAATATTTACTGAAGATGTTGAAGAAGAATCAAGTAGTAGTTAAAAGTGATCCAAAACCTAAAAAAGCACGCAAGGTTAAGGAAGGAAAATCAAGAGAAATAATTGATGATGATAGTACTGATAATGAAAATGGAAATAGGAAAAAAACAATAGATGGTAATCTAGATGAAAAACCAAAAGCAAAAAAAGAAAATGCAAAATCAAATATACTAACTGGGTCACCTAAAAAAGAAAAAAAGCGTAAAGTTCCCACCAAGACTGGACCTATGCATTTCACTGCTAATAGTGAGCCCAAGGCTGTGAATGTGGATGACATTGTGGAGTTGCCGAAAGAAAAATTTTTAGAGGTATAATTGTATTTTCTATTTTATCAATACCCTATTTTTGAAAAAGAAAAAATGTTTGTCCATATATTTTTTTACAAAATGCTGTTATTGTAGTAAGAATTTTGCAGTTGAACTTTGTTTTGAGGTTACTACATTGATTTTAAATTTAGTCCATTTTTGTTTCTTAAATCATAATTTTAAATTTATAAAAATAATTTATTTAGTACTATAGCCAATTTGAGTTAGGAGATGCATTTGTTTTCGTTTATCTAACAGACAATATAACCTTACAAAAAATATTAATTCAATTCAATTTAGGATTTTTGTTTAATACCAGAGATGATATTTGTAGGAGTATCTCATAGTCTTTGTAAAATATTGCTTAATAAAAGAGTTATAGAAATCTAAAAAAATATAATTAATTTCACATTACATAACAATTGTATATTATTATACTAATATAGGTATTAATACTAAAATAAATTTTCATTTCTAGATTATTATTATTTAAAGTTCTATTCATTTTATGTACTGGTACAATTTTTTATTTGCATACTTAAAAAAATATATTTTTTATTGTTCTTTATTAAAATTAGCTGCCAACAGCTATTAGTTATTTGCTCATTTTTGTTTTGTATATCTAGAATATAGTTAACTTCATTTAAGATACAATTTATTTTAAAAGTTTACATTTCATTATATAAATTTTGTTTTTTTTTTTGAAATGAATAATTTGGTTTTTAATTTCTGGATTTGGTCTTTTTGCTGCGTTTGTCTGATATAAAGTGGTGGTCTATTGAGACATTCTGTTTTTGTATATTTAATAGTATTTGTTCTACCAGGGGAATTTTGTCATTAAGAATCCGTGTGTCCTATTTCTAGTTTGTTTATTTTCTTTTTAAATTTAGATTTTGTCATTCAATCAAGTGTTTTTGATTTCCTTTTGTTTTGGATATTTGGCTTACTATTTAATTTTAATTTGGTTTTTATTTCTGAATGAATTATACCATTTAGGGATGACAAATATGTAGATTCCATTGTTATTTTACCTTCTTGAACTTTTTTTGTTTCCTTTATGTTGCTGTGACTTAGTATGCAAATGAAGGTGATATTTATTTCCATATTCTATATTCAATATTCATATTCATGTCTGAGAGAATTGTATAATTTTTGTATTTGATATATATTTTGGTTGTTTATATGTTCAATGGATTTTCATATTACGCGTTTGCTAAGTATATGAAATAAATATCGGATGGTCTATATAGCTGATGATTCTGTATCATTTTAAGTCATGTACGATTGTGATGCTTTCTCTTATTGATTTTGAGGCATCTTGTTTTTGTTTTGTGTTCAACGGATTTCTTTGAGGTAATTTTTTCTTATTGGGTTTAAATTTAGTTATACATTTATATTGAACTTTTTGTTCTATGGAATGAATAGTATGGTCCGACTTCAACTAATTGAATTAAATTAATGCTCAATTTAACATTCTGTTGGTTTGTGTATTTAACTATTGTGTCTATATGTTAATTTATTTGCTTTTTGATGACTTGCTGCGTAAAATAATGACATTTTGATCCTTTTAGGTCTTGAGAAGGGAACCTTCTTTCATTTCTCATACTTTATATCTAGCTTGAAAAGAATACTACTATGTAAGCCTTATGCTTGTATTGAGTATATTTTCAATTATTTTTTGGTGAGAAAGCTTGGATAATAGGTAAATTAATGTTCCATAAACTGCTTTGAATCTAATGAGTTGTCTATATAGATTTATTAGTGTGGAATCATCTCGTCATGTTGTGTCGCTGATCATTTGTAATGTATTTAATATTTTATTCATATTTATTTTGAAATATTTGAAGTGGTTAATCCAGTTCATTTTGGTGTCAAAGATTATACCGAGTATTTAGTTTGGAGTTGCGGTGTCACTCATTTTAATGTTTATTTCATTTTAATTTGTTTTTTAGGTCTTTTTTGCTTAGTTAAAATGATCCTTTAGTATTTTGAATTGGATAATTTAAGTTTTTTTAAACTATTGTGTGAGCTTGATGGCTGTTTCTTGGCGTGCTTGTTCAGTTGTTAGCTTTTAATTTCTACACAAAAAGTTGAAATCGTCTGCAAAAAGGTTTGCTGTTATTTTGGTATTTTATTGTTTTAGTTATATCATTAATGACCAGTAGAAATAAAGTAACAGATTGCTATAACCCTTAGGGAACTAATCTTTTAAATCAAGGTATTTGATAGTGAATTTAAAATTTTGAACTATAATTGTATTGATTTGTTGAGGATGTTGTTACAAGTTTAGTATGTTCCCATTAGAAATTATTTTGTTTAAAGTTCTTAGGATTCAGACAGTCGTTGCTTTCATGATGTTTAAGTTTCTAGTTTGTATATTAATATTATAACTTTATATGCTAAAGATATGTATGTTACCTCATTTCCATATGGTGTTTGTATAATATATTAAGAAAGAATTTTTTTGATTTTTGTCTAGGTTTTGTAAAAATATAAATGATATTATGTCAAGACCAAGACTTTTTTACTCTTACATTTACATAAAGCTTAATTTCTTCTGTTGTTATCGGAAAATAAAGCCCAAACTTGTTATTTTATGTGCCCAAATTTGTTATTTCTTCTGGTTCTATTAAGATATTATGTTTATCAATTATGTACAACACATGAAAATAAACAAATTAATTTACAAGTTTAAATATTGTATTTAAAACGCATTTATTTTAACAGTGTAAAGAAAAAATGAGACCAGTAAAGAAAGTATTAAAAGCATTAGATGATCCTGAAGAAAAGAAAAATGAATTGCGTTATGTTAAACATATGCAAGAATGTTTAATAGAAATTGGATCACACATTGGCAAATGTTTAGAAGAGTATAAAGATCCAGATAAAATTCGAGAATGGAGAAGGTTTAGTTTATTTATATTTTATTTAGTTTTTAGTTTAATACTAATTATATTTTCACTGTTTCTTATTAGTAATTTGTGGTTTTTCGTTTCAAAATTTACTGAATTTGATTCTAAAAAGCTATTGAAAATTTATCGACGAGGATTACATACAACTGAAAAACTTGAAAAAGATAACAAAACAAAGGATAAAAGTAAAAACAGAGAGAAAGTTAAAGAGAAACTCAAAGAAGATAAAAAAACTTATAAAAATGTATGTAAATACTAATTTATTTGACTAATAATTTTAAATTCTGGGTGGAGTGAGGGAAAAGCTCCCTCATTCTACTCAGTTTACAATGATATCAGTACTATATATATCAATACACAATGATATTTATTTATTTTGTTTTATTTTTTTCTTATAAAAATTTTTTGATCAGAATACTTAATTCAATTTTTTTATGTGACCTCGTTTTTTGGTAGAAATGTGATGCATTTGATGTGGTATTTAAATTTTTGGATATTTTTGATTAATGCATAAGAAATACTGAACAATTATGTAAATAAATTACATGATCTCATCCAAATTGTTTATTTTTAGTTTTACCTAATTCCGAAAATAATGATTCTTAAATCTTGAAATTAATACTGAATATTTAATTATATTTAATTCTGTATTACAGGTGAAAATATTAATTTTTTTTTTTGCAATTTTGGGCTATTTATAGAAATGTATAGATTTTGAGGTTCTCTTGGACTAAAAGGGATAATTTTGGGTTTTAAGACATAAATATTACAAGATTAAGCTAATGTTTAAATATACACCAAAGCTTCGCTATGATTTATGAATCGTTTTTTGTATGCAATGATTCAACATTGCTTCAAATGCAATATATTTACCAAAAAGTATCCTATCTGAAAATTCTTATTTAAATATAATATATTAAACAATTTTTTATTTGGATTTGATAGGTTGAATCTGAAGATTTACAATCACCTATAAAACGAAAACCACGAGAATCTGATGATATAGATAAGGGACATAAAAAACCAAAGTTTAATGCAAATAATAGTTCAGGTGCTCAATTAACTACTCCGACTTCTGTTTCATCTACACCGCCAAGTTCTAGTAATTCCACCGGTGCTGCAAGGTCTTATGATCAAAGTAGTAATCGATATGATACTAATTACAACCATCATAGAAATAGAAGTGGTGCACCTTACTCTAGGAATGATAATCGAAATGATAACCGAAGTGATAGCAGAAGGTAATTAAATTAAATTAATAAATATTTTTAATAACATTTTGGTAGTGGTCCAATATCTTCTAATCTATAACTTATTGATATTATATAGTTTATTTAAATTATAGTATGTTAGATAAAATTATACTATTAAAAAATTAGGTACAAATTAATTCGTATTGTATTGTTATATTTTTCAAACTAAATTTTCGGATGATCAATTTAAGTAAATAATTTGAGAAATATGCAAGTATTCATTATAATTTACTAATATGCACTTCTTCTTCTCCTTCGCCTTCTCTCCCAACTATTTGGTGTCGGCCACAAAATAGTTTACTATTAATTTACTAATATGCACATTATGGATAAATATTAAAATTTATGTTTTGGGTATTTAATTTTTTTTTTCAATTTGGAATATTGCAACTAGCATCTGAAATTGTTGTTTAAACATCTAAAATACAGCTTTACATGAGAATTAATTTATTAAAAAATGTTAATTAAACGTGTATAAAACATCTGTTCAAATTTTATTTTGGTTTGCTAAACATTTTTTTCTGGATTTTTTGGTCAATTTGGGATCATAAGACTTAATTGATATCAAAACATAATTAAAATTATTTTATTAAACTGTGTCAAAATATGTCATTGTAGTACAATGCTTAAAAAAAATTGTACCTCCCTTGTTTAGTTGTTGCGCCTCTTTTGGTTGCTGTGACATATAATTTAGAAACTGCTTATATATACAACTATACATTTTGCCCATGCTTACTTATTTATACTTGTGAGAATTGACTATACTTTTTTAGGTTTTCATCTAGTCGAGATTCTAATAGGCGTGAAAGGTATGATAGTAACTATCGTAATCGACCAGGATTCAGGGAAAGAGATAGGGAGCTTGATTCTGATATGCGAATGTATGAAAAACTCAGGTTTGTAAAGAATATATTATTTATTATATTTTTTGTATGATATATAATATACATTTTGTTGTCATAAATTTGTATTATTTATTTCTGTAGATATCAACAACAAGCTTATGCTGCATATGGGCAAGCAGCTGCAGCTAGTTTTTATGCTCCTGAATTATATAGCCGCTCAGGCTCTACATCATATAATATGAGCTTACCACAATACAGTGTTTCTGATTGGCATCCTGTAACAGAATATAGGAGAGATTATGAACGCAGGCCTCGAAACAATTCCTAGCCATTTTATGTTTATGTATGTATTAAAATAATAAAAACTATACTTATTAACCTGAATTCAAAGAAATACATTATGGTTAATGTATTTGTAAATGTTTTTCCAACTAAATTATAGTTTTTATTAAAATTTTGTCTTATACCACAATATTTTAATTTTTAGCAGGATTCAAATATTGAATACTGATTGTAAATACTATATTTTTATACATACTATTTTTAGTATAATTCTGATGTAATATGTATATAGATTTACCGTTTCTTAACCATACCGTTTATTTTAGTTTATTATATACAATACATATGTATTTTTTTTTTTTTTTACTTTCTTTTCTCTGCCTTATTTCTGTATGCATAAAGTAATGTATAATATTGTTGTTTATTTTAGTAAGTGGTCCTTGTCTCCGTGTAAAAATATATATTTTTTTTACATTTCCCTCGTTTCCCTTTATTATTATTATTATTACTATTATTATATATTATATATATATATATATATTTTTTTTGTGTGTAGAAATGATTACTATGTGATATTAAAACAAATATTCATTATGTTAAAATTATTGTAATTTGGTTTTTCAAAAAATAAAACCATTTTTAAAGAAAAAAATGTTAAGTATTATTTATCCATAGACTAATTGGTTATTGTGTGTATTTCATACATGTGACCATAATGATAAACCTTGTTAGACATAAAATAATGATGTAGTTTGTTTTATTTTTATTACGGTACATACAAGATAATTTTTATTATGTTCAACATGATTCTTGGTCAATTTTTATATATTTTTTTTTTACAAGATATTACTATAGTCTATAATACTACATTTTTATAACACTTCTATTTTTTTTCTATGAATTTTTAGTCTACAATTTTTTTTAAATGGTTTTAATTATATTTTACTTCATATTATGAAGCAAAATATTTTTTTTTGAACATATATATATTGAATAACGAACCAATAGTTTATTCTTTATAAACATTTAAAAGAGTGATTAACATAGGTAGTAAGTGTATTAGAGTCTTGAGCAGGAAAGGTGAATTGTAACCACCATAAGTTTAAATAATAGAAAATTAGGACATGTGAAACCAGTTATCTATTGTGTATTTTTACCATTTAAATGGTAATGGTATTGAGCCCTGACTATAAACAGCGCTTTTCATTGAGAATATTCCTAGTGAATGTAGCTATACATGATGTTTTTTATTTGACACTATTCTGTCATTTAATTATTTAATTTTTAAAATATTGTATATGCTATAATTACTGTGTAAAATATAAAGTCACAATACATTTACAATACAATATATTTCTAATATCATTTCCACCGCTATGGTATCAAATTATGGTGAAATTGAACATAAAACTGGGGTAGTACCTATATTATCATAACAACGTTTACTAAATTATTTACAATGTATAAGAACCTAGATATTTTATAAACACAGAATACCTACCTGAATAGACCCCATGTTGAAATGTACAATTTATTTAGATAACTTCAATTTAATTTTAATATATGATTTCCTATTAGAAAGCGTCCACTCCTATAAAACTCCTTTTACCTAAACTAAAATGCAAATAAAAATGATTATATGACAATGGAAAATCAAAAACATAATATTGTGATGGAAATAGAACACCAATAGCTCTTTCACTAATTTAATTAAATATAAACCTACTACCATTGATTATTATATATTACATATTATCAGTAATATAGGTACTAAATATATAAACAATGCAATTACCTAATAACAGACATTTATCGGTGTTTCATTGATTTTGCAAATATTTTACCTTATTCTTTTAGGCTTTTGATATTAATGCATAATAATGAAGATTATTATCTATTACCTATGATACCAATATGATTTAATAAGATCAACCATTAATAATTTTATCTAAAACCTATTATGCCATAAGAGAAAATTAAAAAAAATTCGTTTTTGTAATTGGAATATTTTTCAAATGTCATACATCCTATTTTTAAGGGGTTTTATATAGGCAACTTATATGACATTGTAAGAAAGAAAATTTTAACAATTTGAATATATTTAAAAATAATTTAAAAGTAGTCTTGTGTCAATACCATTTTTATTGTTGTGTAATTGTGATATTTGTTAAAAAAAAGAAAAAAATGCCTACGCATAATTATGATTATTCGTTTCTTAGTAGTTTAAGAGCAATATAACACCTATTATAAAATCGAAAAATGACAACATTTTTGAGAGAATGTCATATCGATTTCTCAATAAACTAAATATTTAGCATACAATCTGACATTCAAAAATCTTTTTTTTTTTTTTTTTAGTTTTTTAAACGGCTGCAAATTGTTTTTTTGTAGGCATTTTTTTTTATAAAAAGGATATGACGTTTGCTCCAAAATATTGTTAAATTTCGACTATATAATAGGTGTTTTTATTCTTAAACTACTGTGAAATGAATTATCGTCATTCATATCACGTTCTCTTTAATAAAAATGAAAATCGTTATAAATAAATTAGAGAATAAGCTGTTAAACATTAAAAATATGAAAAGTAGCTGTGTCTCTCCCAGTCAACCACTGGTTTTAAAACAAAAAATTTAAATAACGTTTTAAATTTTAAAATGAAAAACTTTATAATAAAAAATTTTTTAAATTTCATGGGCCCGAATTATACATATTGCAGTTTTATTTTAACTACAAAAATAATTATGTAATTCATCATATAGTATAAATAGTAGTTGATACTATGTGTCGTTTTTGTTAATATATATTTTAAGATTTAACATACATATTTTTAATACACATAAGTATAAAAATGTTTTAAATTATGAAAATTTTTAAAAAGAGTGCTACACAGGTCATTTTTGATCTACTATAAAACACGCTCAATATTAGATTGCAAATAATTTTCATCTAACTGAATTTAGAGCTAAATCATTTATAATAAAAACTAGAAAACAATATTTTCGAGGGCATCTCAAAAATTTTTTTTTAAAAAATTAATTTCCAAACAAGTTCGGTTCAGTTAAAAAGGTTGTTAACTTGTAATCAATAATTTATTTCACTCTGTATTTAGAAGAATAAAAAAGAAAACTACGAAATGAACCCGAAAACATTGTTTTCTTTTATTTTGATAATAGGTGTTACGGCTCTAAAATCAATTTGGAGTATTTTATTTGCAATCTAAGTAGACATATTTCTGAAAAATAAAATTTCTAACAAATATCGTGATTACACTAGGTACAATAAAAATGGTATTGAAACAGAACTATTTTTAAATTAATTGTATTTTCATTTTTTTTTTTTTTTTAATGTCATAAGGTTTGCCTATACAGAACCCCTTAAAAAGCCCACGATCACTTCAGACAAAAATAAATAAATTAAAACAAATTACAAAGTTATACAACATAATTAATTATTCTATGGTTATACGACTAAGTGAATACAGTAAATTAATGCCAAGGTGGATTGATAAGGTGTAAACACTTGGTTTATTAGTTGATTGAAAATATTACATCAGAAAAATTTGCCATTATATCGCATTGGATGTATGACAAAGGACCAATTTATACTAGTTTTATTATGTAAAATATATTATATATATACATAAAGTTCACGTATTTATAATTTACATTTTATATGTTATGTTTAAAGCACGGACTAAGATACTATGGACCGGTATCGCTTAGATGGAGGGTGTAGAGGGGAACGGGTCGCAAAAGTTTCATAAATGGAAATCTGGCATAGCTAACGCTCTATAACGGTTTAATTTAGAGTTAAG
>JAIPRL010005486.1:0-31888 GCA_025469235.1 Pemphigus obesinymphae | reverse complement strand
TCAATAATATTTTGTTATCTATGTACTATCTATGAGAAAAATAAAATTCATATTATAATAATCCATGGAATGTATAAATATTTGCTGAGTGAGACAGAAGATTCGGGAACGCCTGATAATGAGTATGCCCTATCCATTGTACATTATCTATGGCCATACCATAGCGGTTTTAATGCGGAGCGGTGCATAATATCATTTTTATTTATAAGGATTTTAACTGTATCAAACAATCGTCGTCCGTGAAATATAATTATTACCTATATTATAATATATTTGTATAATTATTATTTGTAATAATATATATTATAAAACGCTAGAAAACGTTTTCTCCGAATCCACGTTAAAAACAATATACTATTTTTTTAGTTGTTTTTATTTAACTTTTTTAGAATATAGGTTCGAGTTCAATAAAACTAGGTACCTATATTATTATAATATCCGATATTATTATATATATATATATCCTATATTGTTATATACGTCAGACATATGATTAAATTTAATTATTTATTTTTAATTAAAAAAAAACTATTTTCTATTAAAATATTATGTATTAATATTTTGTATAACGAGAAATATTAATGTAATATGAAAATATTATAAAAACCGAGCGTATTTGCCGCTACGTTGTGGCGTACGTCATTGAAAACAACCTGTTTATGTTACACGCGGTCAACGCGGCTACGCTCCAAAACCGCGACATGTGGTCATTCTGTTTTGGGTCTTGCGGCGAACCGCGACAAAAACTCGTTGGTATGGTGCGTTCCATTACAATACATGTTCTTACGATTTGAGGCGGGATCATGCGGTTTTCGCCGTGCGTAAACCGCGATGGTGTGGCGCGACCTTAGGCAGGTGTAAATGTATACGGTACACGGCACTGACGAAAGCTCAGTCGGCGACTTGGTGCGATTTTTTTTGTATTTTTTCTAAGTTTTTTTCCTAGTTTTTCATTATTATTTTGTCCATACACTTCTGAGTAAATTCATGTATTTAGAATTTTAAAATCGTTTCTTTTCTCTCCGTCCGACCGGGACATTTGTTCCGAATACGCGTTTATATTATTTGTTATAAATTTCTACCACTTTATTATCGATTCTATAGCTTAATAGAAACGGGTATGAACTTTCAATACGGAGGCATTGGTTCGTATCCCACTCTGCCTATATTTTTTTTGCAATTTTTTTTGTTCGATATCCGAAATCGTAATATATTTTTTATAATTTTTTTTTTTCGTTTGTTTGAATTAAATTTTGTACCCACCTACCTATTTTATTTTATTAGCATATATGTTATATAATACCCTGTATTAAGAATTTAATATGTGTGGTTTAGGTGCCTACTATATTATACTAAACTTTTTTTATATATATATATATATATATACCAATGTTATATTTAACGATAAATATTTCTTAAAATTTTGATCAAATTTATAATGAAGTTGAGTAAAACCTGTTATACTAAGCGAGAACTGAGCGTAGCGAGGCTCGAGTTCTTATAAAAATCCGAGAATAGTAAGTTCGATCAATTTTTCAATTACATATTTTGTCCACTTATTTATCGGAAACACTTTAGGGGTGAATGACCATCTTCTAGAAAGCAAACCCCAGTGTCCGCTTTAGGTGGAACATTTTTAATGTTAATTAATTAACAATATTATTTCCGATAAAATACATCAACCGATGTATACGAATTGCACTTAAAAGTAATTCTACTAATGAGGTGTTGTAAAAACTTAGTTAAACTTATAAAGTGTCATACTCAATCGGAGTTTCAAATTCAATGTTCCGCACTCAAAAGGCGTTAAAATTACAAATAGTCTCACATAAAAGCAGTTGCACTTACAAGGAGTTGCACCCGTCAAATGTTTCACTTAATTTAGCCTTATATATAAAACGCTAACTTTTCTTAGCCGCTTTTTCCACGAGAATAACCTCTTATAGATTTATTTAATTCCACTGCCCATTTTCGCTGTCGGTCGACGCGTGTTCCTTTACCGTTACAGTTTTCAGACTCCAGTTTTGAAATATTTAAGCTTTCAACTTTTTTTCAAGCTTTCGACGTCCGCTATTTATCATAGCTATCCTTCCGTCCGTTATCGCTCGACGTTTTCCATCTTTTTTGATTTTTTCCCAAGGTTTTTTCCCCGTTTTTCATTAATATTTTGTATTAAGATGCGTCCAATTCTGAAAAAAATTGTGTAGTTTGTATTTTAACAGCAATTCCTGGACATTTTTCGGTCAACTCATTATCACCGTCCATTATTTGTTGTTCAAATACGAGATATTTCGACTTCTTTCTAACCTATGTCCAAAATCGTAATATATTTTCTTAGCATTATACCTAATTTTGTTATTTAATATTTCTTATTATTTTTTTTCGTTTGTTTAATTAAATTTTGTATCTTCCTATTTTATTTAATTAATTTATACATTATATAATAGCCTGTGAAGAGTCCGTATTAAGTATTTAAGGTTGTTCCACTGTTTCATAGAATAAGTAAGTACCTATACTATAGTTTTTATATCTCGTAGTAATGAATTTAAAATCGTAGGACTTCCGTAGTATTTTTCAAAATTTGATTTAAATTATAATAGGTATATGTTTAATCGGACTTTTGAATATATCGACCGGACAACAATGGTTATATAAAAATTCGAGAATGAAAAATCCGAGTGACTTCATATGTTCGTAGTAGGTATAGTAGGTAGGTAGTACCTACTATATTTTATTATACATTATTTATATTTTATATCCATATTATATTGTAATAGTTACTAACTATTACTGTAGTAATAATTTGGGCTTAAGCGCCAATGCTGAGGCGTAAGCAACTTAACTCAAAATAATTCAGGGTGTATCCAACATAATACGTCAATTACGGCCAATTTTATAAGAATGAATATGGTGTTATATAATACCGGACATTTTACTAGAAACTGATGAAGAAGATTCAATTAATTTTAATAAAAATTTAAATGATTTAGGTAATATATTTTAAGAATTTTATTTTTTACTGTTATAATAATATATATATAAAATAAGACAGTTATTTGAATTTGTTTTAAAAGGTTATTTAATTTAATATCTTATTGTTCATTTATTTTATTATAATAATTTATGATTATATTAATTCTTTAAAATAAGGATCATAATAAAATAATATAAATTTAAATGGCAATTTAAATCATAGTCTATACTTCATTTTAACTTTATTGTATAAACATTTAATTAAAATGTTTGTATTTAATTGTTTTATTTATTATTATTTTAAATATAAAATAATATTTTAGAATAAACAACTTATTTTAAATTTGCTTTAATTGTGTAATTTCCAAATAAGTAAATTAATATTAGAAATTATTATTATTGTGATTTTAATTTTAATTTGTGAAACTCAGTTTTTCCATATTTGAATATTATTTTATAATAATATTATTATTATATTATTCTATAGTTTTGAATTGATTGCGCATTTGTTATTGTTATCCAAAGAAGGAAAAACTTTTAATATTTTTATTTTGTTTTCATATGTATTTTAAACCCTTGTGTGCATTGTTATTTCCTTGCAATCTACAAAATGACTTAAATAGCTATGGAACAAATAACGGATAATTTACTGGACCCTAAATTGTAATAATTATAATTACATAGTTGAAATTTAATTACTTCATAGTAAGATTGTCCACTAGAAATTGTCATAACTTAATTTCAAAGTAATGATTATATTTTGATAAAAATAATCATTTTTAAAGGGAAGGGGTATTTAAAAGTCCTATAGATATTCTGTATATTTTTAGAAAAATATTTAAAATTTGGAAAGATGTTTTATTTGACAACTATTTGTTTTAAGATTTTGAACGAGATATTACATTTTATTAACATCGTATACAGTTATTTCTACGTAATTTTGAAAATAATTATTCTATTGTCTTGAAATTTTGAACAAAAATTTATCTTTGTACTATACAACTATAAATAATTTATTTTTAAATTTCTTTCAATTCCAGGCTATTTATAGCTATTTTTAGTTTTTGATGTAATTAATTCATAAAAGGGTTAATTTTTGGTTTTAAGACCTGAAAATTTAACACAATATCAGACGTATTTTGCTTAAATTTTAAACAAACATTTTTGAAAATTGGACCACGAGAATTGATTTTATAACTACTTATAAGATTTTTAAGGAGAATGTATATATTACGTACCTACATCAATATCGAATGCAATGATTGCATTCAAATCGAATACTATAATAATACACTAACCTGTCCGATGACAAACTTCCACCACCGCTGACCTATTCATTTTTATAATTTAAATATAAATCTAATATTAAAATTATAGTTGAAATTCAATAAATAATTTATATTATAAATTAGCTATATTTATATACTTACGCCCACAAATTAAAATCAAAACAATCTCTGGTAAAAAATATATTTGGGGCGTAAGTGCCAAAATTGACCAAATTCGTTATAATTAAAAGTATAAAATATTTATTTAAATTTTTCTTGCTCAATACCATAAATGAATACTTCCCAAAAAGATATTTAAAAAAAAGGGTACTCGCAAATTTTTTATGAACCTATTAAATTAAAAAAGAATGAAAATATGTTTTTTGACTCTCCTGAATAGTTCATCAAATGTTGCTTACGCCCTTTTGCCTTTCAACCGTCGTAACTAATATAAGGTATCACACTCAAACTAAGTTACAAATTCAAAGTTTGGAATCAAATAGTGTTGGACCTACAAGTAGTCTGGCCAAGGAGTTGAACTTACAAAGAGTTGCACCCGGTAGGTGTTACGCTTAATAGTATAATACATAATATTGTACGATATATGTATTTATAAAGAGTAATTTTGTTATTATCGTTGTCATTTGTCAAAACAATAATACCATATTATATATATTGTATAATATAAAATAGCTTATGAGTAAAATTAATATGTATTATAAAAACAATTATGTAAAAAAAATAAAACGTGTGTAGTGTTAAAAAAAAATAATTATCGATTACACGTTATATAATCTTGTTACATATGTATGATACCTATAATATTTTTTTGAATACTTTGGGTGCATTTTCTTTTATATATATATATATATATATATATATTTTATTAAATAATATATATTAATATTACTTATATATAAATATAATTTTTTATTATATATGTTTATCTTTGTTTATATATAATACAGCAAACAGTAGCTACAAAAAAGCGCATAATAAATACAACAAACCCTCAAAGCGAAGGACGGGCGTGTGTTTACGAACATAATATCCTATTCCTAAGGTAAAAAAGTAATACGTAAACAGACAAATATCTTTAACTCAATCAATCGTTTCATATATCTATTCTTTCTAAAATTCTCGATATTCCATACCACTCGCGCACCATTATATACCTAGGATCATTTTCATATTAGAAAATCCCCTTATTTCACAGAGACGGAAATTTAAAAAATTTTCATCACCTAGTAATTGTTGAACAGAGGAATAGTGGAAACTATATTCACGCCCGGAAATCATAATTAATTTCAGGCCACTTGTATATATAGTGACTTTTCCGTATGAGGTTTCGACATCATGGTTTTTGTTTTCAAAGCTTCTAGTTAGAATTATTATTACTGTTTATCAAGGACGGGCAAAGTCAACGATAATATTAAAAAATACTTATATATAAATATATATTGTTGGGCAAGACCATATTTTCATTAGTGCCGAACAAAGGTGGTTACGCAAAAACGTTTACTTTTGATAATAAAACACATATTCAAATGGGTCACTGATGAATAGTCATTTTATAAATTATCAATAAGAAAAATGAACTCATTAATTTCAGTATAACTAGGGTGAATGATTCTATGAATATTTTAATTAAAAACATGAGAAAACTGGACTAAACTGAATATATGGATCATTGCCAAAACGATAAGTACCTACTCATAAAATTAAACATTTCATAATAATGTCATAATAATAAAATCCATGTATATCATATTTAAATTATAAAACGTAATATGAAATCTATACTTCGCATGATATTATCGAGTAAATATGTACAAACATTTATTATGTGAAGTACATAGTATTACTTTTATATTTCAATATTAATTAAAAATAATTAAACATTTTAAATCAAAAATAAAATAGTTTTTATACGCATTTTTTTTTTGTCGAAAAACATATTTTATAAATTAATTGTAATAATTTTTTCATTTGATAGGTACCTATGTCTTTTTATATTTAAATTTTATTGATATATTTTTATATTTTAAAAACTCAATTAAGTTCTAATATATTCGAAGTATTTTCGAAGTATGTTTTGTCTCTAAAATTTTTAATTAATTTTTAATATAGATAGTGTAATATTGTTATAAGAAAGGTATCCCTATAAAATTATTCTGATTTTTAAAATGTATCCAAATATAAAAATCTTACGGTTTTAATGGAATATATATTTTTTTGTTCAAATATATATAGTTTTTATTTGTGAAAAAAATTTTTTTTTCAAAAATATTTCGGTGCCTACAAAATAAAATATTAATTTACGAGCCTGATTATAAGCTACAATGAAAATAGCAAGTTAATATATTTTGTTATCATTGTAATATCTTACAGTGCTTATCTATAATATATTATGTGGTACAGTAAATGACCGTCATGATGGTTTCAAAGATAATGAGTTGGATTGAATAAAAGGACGAATACGTATAAATACAACAAGAACAAAATGGGTTATATGCTCCATATAATACTTGTTTTCGTACTTATAATAAATTCACTAATCATCCAGTTGGAGTAGTGGTATCACAGTAATACTCGTATTTGTAAGAATGAAATATGTTACAAAGAAAAGAATATGAAAGAATTTAAAAAAAAAACTAATAGAACATAAATAAAAACATTTAATATCATCCATTTATTTGTCAGTAGATTGTGATTATTTAACCCAAAAAGTGTTAAAATGCAAAACAAAATATAAAATATAAAACAAAAATAATGTTTTTAAATTACCTACTTGATAATAGTATCAAATATATTAAACAAATTAAAATTACATACTTGGAAAGGATATTCTTGAAAATTCAGAATAAAAAATGGATTTTTCATTCATAATCAGGCTTATAATAATGACAAAATTTATTGAATGCAAAACTAAAAAAACCGACCAGTAGCGTTCGAAATACTTTACTCATTTTGTAGGATACTCGAGGTGGATATATTAAATTTGAAAGTAATAAGAAATGATAAATCATTTCTTTCTAAAAAAAAAACCAATATGAGTGAAACTTTGGTGGATATACTTGACAATTACTGCAGATTATACTAATAATATAATGAACAAAAAAAAAAAATTTAAGTGGAAAAATGAGCAAAAAATTATTTAGATCTAAAGGGATTCAAACCGAGGACCCCACGCATGACAACACCGACTACGTAGGTTACATCACTAGACTACGTAGACGACTGTTGTAAAACATAAAAAAATATACCTCTTAAACGAATATGATAAAATCATGATTTTGATGTAAAAAAAAAAAATCGAATTCTCTTGTAAAGTAGAAAAGTTATACCTATTATGAATTAAATGACTCGAAATTCAAAATGGCTACAAATAGCCTAAAAATTACCAAAAATTTTTGAACATTTTTTTTTTATTAATATTTAATGAATATAAGTTTGTGGCAAATAGTGCTACTAGTAATGATCAAAGTACTTCTTCTTATAGAACTTTTAGGTACAGACATAAAATAACACATTATCATAAAGCTAATACATTCCTCGCTTAACTCATAATCTAAAATATGAATTTACAAGTTTGAATTTTGACGGAATGAAAAACTTCAGTTATAACTAACATTATAATTTATAAATTAATGTACAAGTTAAAAGTAAATTTTTATGTTATATTTTTAAATACATTTTTATATAGCGAAATACTTTAAGATTTATTCGTACTAACTAATGAACTTATGGCATAATATGATTATTAAATTAAGTTGCTCAGAAAAGTAATTTTATAATTTTATGTATTTTGCTTTCTTTTTAAATTGAATTATTGTTATTTTTGATAGTAATTTATTAATTTTTCTTACCAATTCTGATGTTAAATGATTTTTTTATCAATATATCACATTACACCTATGTAAGTAAATAATATATCTTGGTGAGTATTTTTTTTTAATATTTTGAAAAATTCTTAGTATTCCAATTAAAAAAATGTATTTTAATCTAATATTATGTTAAGAATTTTATATCTAAACAAAATAGGTTTTAATATGAATATATAAATAGTTTTGCTTTTCGTTTCTGACATTAAAAAATTGTTGTTCGTTATTTTTGTCACTTATGTTGAATTTTGGAACGAAAATTGTAAATAATACAATTTATAAACAATTTTTAAACATTAAACTTAAAAACAAAACAATCGTAGTCAAAAAAGTCGAAACATTATATTCTTAGGTCATTATTATGTGAGAAAAACTGATAAAAGCAACATATGAAGATTTTGAAGCCTATTGTGATAATTACAAATATTCATATGAAATTAGACGGGAACCCTAAAAGTAATAGAAATTTTAAATGGACTAAATTGTTAAACTTTTATACGAATGAATGAAAATAGAATTAAATTCTCGATCTTATGGTTTACCGTTAAATTTTAACGTTTCTGAATCTCAACCAGTTAATAACACTAATTTAAACCTAGAAATATTTTTATATTTTTCGACACGGAAAACAAAAAATTAAAATGAAAATTCAAAACCTAAAAATACGTTATCTATTTTTTCTTCTTGAGCTGATTTTTTACCAGTAAATGCTGATCCTGATTTAATTCAATTTACTTCTCCTCCGTCTAAAAGTAAAACGGGTCAGAGCCTATATAAGAGTAAATTACCTCGAACTCAGCTTGTATATTACGACAACCTCTACGAATTATTTACGCGTCTTCAGTTAAAAAATATTTAAAAAAAAAACAATGGTTTTAAATACATTTAAGTTGTTATAGATACATATTTAAAATATGTATGGACAGAACCTTTAAAAAATAAAAGTGTAAAATAAGTTACAAAATATATGATGAAAAAAAAGTACAACTAAAATTATCGCAAACAGATAATGGTACTGAATTTTATAATATAGATTGTCAAGATTTAATGAAAAATTTAATATTAAGCATTATTCAATTGCTTCAACAACATTATTCTATAAAAGTTTACTAAAATAATGAAAATTAAAGACCATAAAATACGTTACCTATTTTTTCATCATGACCTGATTTTTTACCACTAAATGCTTAAATTGATCCTGATTTAATTCAATTTACTTCTCATCTGATTAAAAGTAAAAAGGTCAGGATCTATATAAGAATACTTTACCTCGAACACAACTTGTATATTACGACGACCTTAACGAATTAGTTACGCGTCTTCAGTTTTAACATCATCTCAGAATGCAGGAAACACTAGTGTTAATAGATATTTCAGTTGAATGACGAGAGAGAAAACGTATAGTATGTCTATTTTAGAATATATAGCAAATGAATTACACCGTCCAGTTAGAAAAGTACTTCGTAGTCGTTGTGTAATTACTCAGTTCAGGAATGAGCTATAGGCCAATTTAATAGGTTTACAAATACATTAAAAAAAAAAAATAATGTTTTTAAATGCATTTAAGATGTTATAGATACATATATAAAATATATATTGGCAGATCCTTTAGAAAATAAAACAGCAAAAAAGTTACAAAACATATGACGAGTATATTATAAAAAGTACAACCTAAATTATAGCAAATAGATAATGGTATTGAATTTTATAATAATGATTTTCAAGATTTAATAGAAAAGTTTAATTTTAAACATTATTCAACTTATTCATTTACAAAAGCTGGAGTAATTGAACGTGTTATCTGAACTATAAAAAACTTAAATTATCTTAACTTCACTGCAAAAAGTTCATAGAATTGGATTAAATTATTAACAAAATTTATTTTATATTATAATAATAATACTAAACATACGACAATTAAATGCACACCATTTGAAACTCAATTAGATCCAAATAAAATACAATTAAAATTAGAAACTAGAAAATTGAAAAAAAAAAATTTTAATTAGGTAACGATAAAGTTAGAATTTCAAAATGTAAATATGTATTCGTTAAAGGACTTACATTAAATTCGACTACAAAAATTGTTACAATTTCTAAAGTTTTACACACTAATCCAGTAACTTATCAACTAAAAGATGAATTAGGTAATATAATACAAGGAGGTTTCTACAAAGTAAAAAGAACAAAATTTCCAAATACTTTTCTTATTGGACGTATTATAAAAAAGAATAAAAATAAAATGTTAATGAAATGACTAAACTATGTAAAGGTGAATCCACATAATAACAATTCGATAAGAGCGAAAGATATTATAATGTAATATTTTTTTATTTTTTTGAATACTTTTTTTTACAATTTAATAAAAATTTATTTTTATAAATATACATATATACTTTATAAAAATCAATATATTTTCATTATTATAAACTAAAATATTATAAAACATAAAAATAAAGTAACATAAAGAACAGTATATAATTTATAGGGAATAACTAGATCAAATATATATTTTATAAAAATATTAATTACATTTATAATTTCCATAAGGAAGTGTATTTATACCATTTTTTAATATAATTATTGTACCACAATTAGCACTTAATACAATTTTAAACATCACAAAATTTGGTGTTGGAGACAAACAAAAAAATAATATACATTATACAACATATAATATATACATCCATGTATAAATACGACACATATCACCCTAAGTCCATGGACCTTACTTTTCATTTACTAAACATTGTTGACAAATATACTTAGATTATACCCGGATATGGATCATAATAGTTACTACGCATATTTGTGGATGTCATGATTCTAATAGCAACATATGGGTATGCAACTATTTCAATTTGTGTTTAAGCATTTAGGACAGAAAAAAATAGAAATATAAAAATTAAAGACACACATACCTATTCGCAAGAATAAAACATTATTTTCCATTCTAAAAGTACCTACATTACTTATCTTTATTTATTACTCTAAATGTAAATTTTATTATTTAAGATATTGTATTATTATAGGTACCTATTTAAATTTACAGTTAGGGCTTCACGACTTGTTATAATTCATTATTTAAATTAATTTTGAAAGAAAAAATATGATTGAACTTGTAAACATAATTATAATGAATTTAAAAGTATTATTTAAATAAAAAATACAAAATTATATATTTAAATCAGTTTGTACCTAGTAATTTGCAGTTGCATATTTTTTCTGTTGAGTACCTATTGGGGCTGTTTAAATTTCAACATACGCATATACCTAATATAGGTACCTAAATATTGGTACATATAATATATTTATAAAAAATAAAATATTAGTTTTGAAATTATTCATAATTAAAACAAAACAAAGTTAAATTAATTTTTCTTAATTATAAGTTTGTTATACAAAAATTCAAAATTTTGATAATGATAACGTACATTGTTGATTAAAATGGCTTCAATGATATCAGATTACGTCCTATACACGAGTAATACACCTTGTCTTGTATACCTGCGTATAGTATGACATTTTATCTGTTCAATAATTTAGTCGATGTTTTCGGTCGGGTTATTATCAATGACTAATACTCATACAAGTGTAATAGTACAACAAAAAGCGTTTTCTATATCCATTTTTTTCGATTTTCAAATCGGGTTTTTAGAAAAATGGCACATTCGAAATTCAAATTTTAAACACTATAATTCTTTTTTTTTAATTTCTATATGAATATTAAAAAAAAATTAGGGTTTTCATTTAAAAATCAAAAGTTGATGCATTTATTTCGTAATTTAAGGGGGTGGGGGTAAATATTTAAAAGAATCCTGAAATATGCGTATTGTAATCTAAATAAATATACAAAAATCAGAATTCAAAAAACTAGGGAGGAAGAAATCTGCAATGTTTCATACTTTTTCAACACGCTATATATATTTAACCAGATACCATCGCAGGTGTTGATAAAACATGGTGTTTACATCATTAATCCTTTGATCCTTGTTGGAGACAGAAAGTATAAATCCATGACATATTTAAAGGGTGAACAGTTGTTAAAAAGTATTGGATCCCTCTCAGAACCAAAAAATTATATATTAAAAATAATAGAATACATTGTTGTCAAAAAAATATTTAAATAATTTACTCGGGGTTGAAAAGATGTTATAAATCCTATAAAATCGGGTTTTTTATTATTAAAAATGTTTGTAAAGACATATTTTTTTTTACAAAATTTTAAATAACATGGTGATTTTAGGTATCTAAACATTTTTTTTAAAAACCAGTGTTGGATACTAACTTAACTTAAATTAGCTACAAGTTACTGTATAATGTAATTCATTTTTGAGTAATGCATTAATAATGTTGAGTTCCTTATTATTTCAAATAATGCAAATACAATTTAATTACTATTTAAAAATAATTTGAACAAAGTAATAAGATATTTTAAATTATTTTAATTTTAATTTTTTAAATATTTTATAAGATTCAAGTGTATAAACCAATTTTTTTCTCAATTTTTGAACACATTTCATACCGAAATAATATGTTGTCAAAAAATTTTAATAATTATTAAAGAAATTTGTATTTACCAATTTTAGAGATTATTTTAAAATAGTCTGGCATATTTTTTAAGTTGTATAAAATTTAGCAGGTTTTAAACCTAAAATATTAACCATTGGATCACGAAAAAATTTTAAAATTGCTATAAATACTTCAAAAATGGGGAAAAATTATAAACAATTGAGTTAAATACATTTTATATGAACATTTCAATACTTTATGATCATTATTAACAGAACAATAACGTATAAACCATATTCGATTTAAATAAAATCGTTTTGTTTTAAATATTTTTGTGGGTTTTTTTTACGCATTTATCGAAAAAATTATAAAATTAAAAATAACCTCTTTAAAGTACGAATTAGTTGTAATTTACTACCAAAAAATTATGCTGCACGTAATGAGTAACCGCTCCCCAAAGAAAAATTTCACTATGCGCAACTTAAAAATTCATCATAGTTTTGTATTATCTGTATAAGATAATAGAAAATATCTGAAGAAACAAAATATCTTGAAATCCTATACAAACTTTAAATGTGTGTATACTGTATAATAGGTATACATATAAATAAACAACTTTTAAATTATACGGTAGGTATACACAAATTAAGCAATTTAAAAGACTGCAAATGATTTATAAAAATAACTGAATAAAAATTAATGAAAATTTCAACTTATTATAATTATAAAATATATTAGTCAATTAGATATAGATTCTGCGTGCAGAAAGATATTATATTAATAGATAAACGATAATGTAGAGGAAATTAAATGGATATTATGTAAGTGTAAATTAAAACTTTACCTACGCAAAATTATTATTAAATATTGGAAAAATTAATACCAGAGATTTTAAATTTGTACCAAATTTTAACTGTAACATAATGTTGACGTGATAAAATTTAAATTAACAGAAACAATTTTTTTAACAATTGTCAGTAGTTCACAAAAAATTGGGAAAAACGGAAAATTATTAGGTATAAATCAGAAAATTACACTACCAACTTCGTTCAAATTTGTTTTTTGAATAGAAAAGTTCAAATAGGTCATAACAGAATCAATACTAGATAACTACTATAAATCAAAAATGTATTTAGTTTCAAAATATCAATTATATCTTCCAAATCTTACCAGAGAGGGCCGCCACCTCTTTTCGCTCTCCCTAGCTTGCAGCTAGTTAATTTTAAATTAATATAAATATAATACTGCATAATTTTTATAATATAAAATCAATGGTAATAAATATAGTTGTATTATTTTGTGGTAGAGGTACTTATATAATATTTATATTCAAAAAATAAACAACAAAAGTGATTGTACTAATGTCATATTACTTGAAAGTCGAAACTACAATATTTATACTTTATTATTCGTCACACACGCATGGGGTCTAATTACGGGGGGGGGGGGGGATATGGGGAAAAAATCCTCTCCATATGCTGTATTTATGTATTTATATTTTGTTGTTTTATTACGAACTAAAAATAAAACAATAACAATTTTAAAACTTTATTTGTAAGTTATCAATATAATTGATTTTTTAAATAATAATATTATTTATTGTTTTGTAGCAATTACGAAGGTAGATAAATTATGAAGTATTATTTAATACTCCCCCCCCCCCATAAGACTTTCTGAATTATGCCACTGCGCACACGGTCATTATATTGTAAGTAGGCACGTTGAGTGCAATGATAAACTTACTATGTCAAACGTCGATTGGCTAATAAAATAAATATCTACTATTTTTTTACGAATAACACGGCATTCAACTTTCGAGGTTACGACGAATCGCGTGTGCTGATTAAACTTTTTATATAATATAGATGCTATATTAATAATAATTATAATTTGAGGTTTTTTTTTCATTTGAATAATTTAATTTGGGTTTTTTTGATAGTTTGGCTTATATTCTTGTTGCAGAAAATCAGTTTTAAAAATATAACATATTTAAAACATATAAATATTATAAAAATCTTTTTTTCCCATTTTTTTTTAACACTGGTTGGATAACATTATATAATATATTTATGTAGGTATCGTAGTTCAACAACGAAATGTGATACTGACAAAGAACTATTTTTAAATTACTTCTGAAATGTATTTAAATATTTTTAAATTGTTAGATTTATTATTTTTTTTAAATATATTTAAAGTTGCTTATACAAAACCCCTTTAAAATTCGGGTTACTTGTGTCCTATTAATACAAGAACGATTTCAAATAAATTCAAAATTATTTGTTGTATTTTGATAATTGCATTTAAACAACGTTTTATTATTTGTTAATAAAAATACATTTACTGAATTTGATTAATAACTATCAATATCAATATAAAAATTTAAATTATAATTTAAAATAATACAATTTCAAAAAAAATGGGTAAAAAATCACTTAAATATATTTATTATCTATTAATAATTTAATAATTTACTAGATTCTATAGATAAATAATCTAAATAAAATATTTTTGATACGTCAGCCCGATTAAAACACAACATTGAATAACAAATTACTATCTACTAGGTATATAATTATGACTTGCCTTCAATATTTTATCGTTGCATAATTTATTCCCTACAATTTTAAATAGATGTGGTGTATCCGAGAATGCATATATTTTCCGCTCTTCGTCAAGAGGGTGTTGAAACCAATTTTTAAAAGAGTTAATTTGTCCACTTGCTCCTAGCTCAGACCATATTTTTCTATTAGTCTGAGCTCCATCAGAAACAATTCCATGTATCATTTCACCTGCTTACTCTAGAAGAATTATGGATTTTAACATAAGTTTGGCTAGTTCTGTACCAATTACAGGTTGCCGAGAAGTAAAAACAGCTACTGGTTGGGAATATGTATCTGCAAGAGAATGAAATATGAAAACTATGCCACTTGTTGCCTTTTCGCTTATATTAGTTACCTTATAGTATACACCAAAATCTACAAGACTTTTATAAGTAAGTTTTTTGGAGAATACAGTAGGGGATTCTCTGACTGATATCTCATTAACAAGAATATTGCCATGTTTTTGCATTGTGTTTTTTTTCAAGGTGCTTTTTGAACAAAGGAAAAAATTGTTTATCAAATCCATAAGTAGTATCTATTAAGGGTAAATATTGCCTTATAGTACTAACATTTGGTAACGGTAATATATTCTTCTTTAAACAGAAATTGTAACCACTTGGCGATCTTATACGGAATAACATGCAAAGTAACAACCACTCATCCGAATATCGACTACCTTTAGAATTGCTAACCTAATTTATATAAAAAAATAAGTAATTTTAGTAGTTACCTATTTGAATATATATATTTTTAAATTAACAAAATATTAGTTTTGCTGCTGCAAATATTTCTTGTACAATGATCTTTTGATATACTGGACAGTTTAATTCAGTCAGTTTTTGGTTTATTCCGATACGAAATACGTAGTATTGATTTATATTTGCTGAAACTTCTTTCAATGTCACATGATGTAGTTGGCGCATATTTAAATAAAGAAATTTGTTCTGGTATTAAATTGCAACTGAAATTGTCCTCGTTCAATTTACTATTTAATACTGTATTCATTGATTGTAGAGTTTTAAATCTTTTATTTGTTTGTAAAACCAAGCAACAAGGATATTTTGTTTTTAACTTTATCTGCGACTCTTCCGTTACACTCAAGAAGTCGATTGTCTCTAAATTACAAAAACGTATGATCTATGGTATTGGTAACATATTTATTTATTCACATACAGTACCTAATTAATAAATAATTGTTTCTTTTGTGAATCGGCATAAACTAAATATTTTAAAAATTGTTTTCTTACATACGATATGCCAAACCATATTTATTTATTTGGCTGTAATAAACACCAAAAACTTTCCCTTTTTTCAATTCTAAAAGAGAAAGATCTTAAGGATAAATAGCAAATATCATTAAATCTTAATTTAGATAATAATGATATTATTTGTGAAAAACATTTTTATCCTAGGGAGATAAAAAGAACCAATGATTTGATTGATATATTTGGAAAATGTAGTATGCTCTGTAAGTTACAGCTTAGATAAGCGGCTCACAAACTATACTACGCGTGGTACGCGAAAGAAATATATAATATAAAAAAAAACTAATAAATTGTTATTAATAAATAAAAATTAATTATATTAAAGTATTTTATTGCCTTATTATTTAAAATAAATGTATTGAAATTTTGTATAATTGTATTTTTAATCATTAGTGGAACGCTGATTTATAATACACATGAGCGGTACATGAAAAAAAAAGTTCGAGAACTGCTGGTTTAGATCAGTCCAATTTTAACTTAACTTAAACAAGTATATTTTGATTAATAATTCCATTTATAATAAATTAATATGCCTACCTATTTTTTAAAAATATTAGTACTATAGTATATTTTGATTTAATGTTCGTTTTCAAAATTGATTGAAGTTAATTAAAATAATAATTACACTGTCAAAAATCAGCCATATAACATAGTACTGAATTTAAAATACGATTTAATTATGTATTATTTTTCTACTCATCAAAATCTGTATTTTCAATGATTAATTTATACTATATATTTTTATAAACTATTGTAAATTATATAATTTTGAATTTTTCTGTTATTTTTTTTATGACTAACCATTAAAACTTATTGTTAATATGTTCTTAAAATTTATTTTACATTATATCCCATATAATTAAGTACAAATATTAACTACCTATTTTAATTTACTATCTATGAAAAATTTAAAATTTTTCAATAATTATTAGATTTTAATTTTTTGTAGAATTTTCTCAAAATTGAACTTCTCAAAAATTATTATATATTGATATATATTGTAATAAATGATATTGATTATATGTTGGAATATTGTTTATTCTTTAACTTAGATATACTATTTTAATTATTTTTACATTTATATAAATATTCTTTTACAATACGTAAATATTATAAATTGATGACAATGACAAGAAGAATTATTGTAACGTATCTCAATTATCTAAATTTTTAAAATAAAAATATTTTTTCATAGGGGTAGCCATTTGAGGTTGATAATATGGAGAATTTGCCTATTATTATATTGGTATATATACCTGATAATCAACTAATATATACATTATTTTTATTAAATACGAATACAATTATAGGCTTGTATATATAATTTTTAAAAAGCAACAATTATGCAAGTCTGGTTTTTAATATTTTAAGCAAGAAGGTTAAAAGTTATTTTAAAAAAAAATGAGAACGAATGTTGCACCGAACCTATCAATAATAATTCTAATCATTATTTTATTAAAAAAAATGAGAATATAAGAAAATCGTAGATTATTAATTTTTCAATAACTATATAGCTTATTGATCACTGACCTGACCTAAATAAACACTGAATATAAAAACCCTCTAATGCAATAATAATAATAAATGAAATATGTGTTTTTTTTATAATATACATTTATCTGTAGCCTTTTTTTTTATCTTATTACATAAATATACACGCCCGATGTTATATAACGGTTCTGTTAAAGGTTAAATAATGTACCTATAGTGTTTTCGGTTAAAACGTATTGGTAAGTTAATAAATATAAAAATATATAATATAGATAATATTAATATGTTTACTCAAACTAATGTCATTGCGTGTAAGAACATAATTTAATTTAATCACATTTTTGGGGATATATTATAGGTACTAACTAGGTAATGGTCAGATGTGTTATATTAATTTAAAAATTGTATATTTAATTATAAATGTTTCTCTTAGATAATCTTCCTTTTTTAAGGAAGTTTTTTTTACCATCATTATATGGTTTAAAATTTGATTGCATTCATTTTGAAACTATACTTTATGTAAATTTAGATAACGTAATTTATATATTACAAGCTGAATTAAGCGGTTTCGCTTGTGAACAGTTTTGCCCCGTATGAAAGGGGTTATGGTGTGAAATGTAATATTATCAAATATAGTTAAGTTACCCGGCTTTGCCCGTGAACAGTTTTACCCGGTATTTATTCATTCATTCATTTGATAACAGCGACATGTTACAAAGCATTCATAATGTATGATAGTAGTTCATAGTTTAAATAGCATGCAGTACCACCTATCGGACATGATTACAACTACTTTCTAAACCTTTTTGTTGTCTCTAACGACAATTTGTGAAACTTTCGTCAAAATATAAAGTCGTTTAGAAGTTACAGACGTACGGAAGCCACCGGTACACGAAAGACTGTACGGGTGTTGCGACAACGTTTGTATAAATTATTAAGTGTGTGTATTGGTTTAAGCAAACATATTATTATTAATAATTGTTGCATCAAATGACGTCATTTGAAAGCAATTATTTTATTGTTGGATATGAGTCAAAAAATGTATAGAATCTGGCCCATTTTCGGAAACCAATGAATGTAGTGACTCTGGTGGCGGTACCAATGGTGCCAATTTCACTTGGCCACTGGCCCAGCACAATCCAGGGGTTTCGTTTTTAAACTTAAATGCCTTTCAATGTGGACACACAACGGTCTTTGGTCCAATAGCAACGATCTACTGTGTACTGTAATTGATCGCTACGTTATAATTAAATGCAGCTCGATGGGGATTAAACGCAACATTTCTACATTGTTGATTTCGATTCCATCGATTCAGTTTGACTTGATCGTATATATCAGGGATGGGAAACTGGGAGCCCGCGGGCCACATCCAACTCACCGTCCCATTTATCCGGCCCAGACTGTCTTTCGATATTTCTATCATCAAAAACTTTAGTACAATTTACTTCAAGTATAGTAAACATGGCTAGGTAAATTGTATTTTGGAGTCATTTTCAATAGTAAAATATATATTAAACTTAGATATTAGTTCTTATCGTAGACATAAAATTATTATTAAATTAAAATATTTGAATGAATTTGTTTCATATTATACTAATAAAAAAATACAAATTTATATCTGGCCCGCAATCATATCGAGTTTCAAAATTTGGCCCTTTAGCCATTTTCAGTTGCCCGTCCCTGGTATATATCTCTGACTTATAGCATTGTGAATTCTGTGACTTAAGTTGTTACGTTTAATTGGTGGCATTTTGAAGAACCAAATTTTGAAATACCTACCTATACTTTTAATTTAATTCCACTACCAAAATTCCTTTTGCCGGAACTTCACACAGTAATATTACACAAACTAATTATTATATAAACTTATCACATAAAGACAAATCACACCCACGGTGATTTTAGTCAAACTTCACTTATAGCACAAAATATATTATATAATGACAATAATTTAATCACAAATAAATAATATGTCATAATATCTCTTCTGAGCACTAAGATTTTAAAGAAATTAATAAATGAATTTTTTGATCGATAGATGCAGACGAATCAATATAATGTTCTATATGTATAGCGGAAAAATTGTAATCTAAATTGCGAACAGAAAAATTATGATTTAATTATGGTCGTCGTGAACTATTTGTTTTTCTACTATTTCTCTATAGATTACATAATAGTACATAGATTACAAATTATATATTATATAATATCCTTGATGTTTCTGCCATAGAGTATCGCTTGAACTATCAAACCCCCAAAGTTTAAATAGTCGTTAAGTTTTCTAAAATTTTTTAATTTTCTGTACAATTTTCTTACATTTTCTTTCCGTAAGAACCTTCTACAAAGTATTAGAAACATTAAATAAAAAGATGAATGAAATCGGTAAAGGCATTCTCAAGTTATGGTGTGACCAAGGTAAATAAGGAATCATTTATACATATATAGATTAACAGGTATATTTGATAGTAGATATGTATAGAATTACCATGCAAACGAGCACAGTTTAATATGTATTTTTTCTTTTACGAAAAAAACTATTGGAAATTATGCATTGAGATGATCGGTGCATATATTATCGAGGGCTCAAAATAATCGTTTTATTGGCATACAGATACGTGTGAAGTTTAGGTATATTTTTACGTAAACGTTTCCGGGTTAGGGTTCTTCCAGTGTTATATTTCACAACATGAATAGTGCATGAATATTATAGTGCTGCATATAAATTATGTTTTTTTAGGTATTTTTTTACGCTACATAGTAAGTACACGCACCTTATTATAAGAGAGCCTAGATTTTTATTACGTAAAAAAACAATAACGTTACTTACAAATAAATAAAAATTCATTTAAATAAATTACCTTAAAAGAACACCGAGCCACACGCCACACATGTTACAAAACACGTACCTAAATTGATATTTCCACAATCAAACATATTAGATTTGTTATAATACAATTGATAGATAACATGATGCTATTAATTAAATATATTTTGAAGGATTATTAATTTTTTTATATTTTTCTAATATATATTTTCTCAATAAAAATTCGATTATGTGGCGTTCCATAAAAATGTGAAATGTAATTTAAGTGATGTTATACCCCAATATGATATATCTGTCCATTTACTAGGAAATACTACACAAAATAAAAAATGTGGAGTCTATATTAAATTATATTGAAATATATATTACCAAAATGTAATTTTAATGTGGATAAAATTTACGAAATTATCTCATATTATAATTTTTGCGAAATATTGTTCAAAAATAAAGTCATAACTGTAGATAACAACGTAATTTCTTCATATTAAGAATAATTTTTTATATAAATTCATATATTTTTCAAAAATGATATGATTGTATATTAAAAATGGTCAATAACTCTTTTTTGAATATAAACTCCACATTTTCAATTTACCATACTATAGTTTTTGTTAGATCGGTATATATAATATATATATATATATACAGAGAATGTATAGTAGAATGCACTTATAGTGAATGAAACGGGTTAAATTTTAGGTATCATATTGTAATATAAATTGATAAATTATTGTAGTTTCCACCTAAATACTAATTGATAGTGAACAATATAATAAGATGTTGATAGGTGTATTATTTTTATCCAACTTAAATTTTACTTCAAATTTTCTTAAAAATATATAGGTACCTAATATTATTTTTTATAAAATAACCTGAAAAAGACAATATAGCGTTTTCAAATTATAATAAATGGTTGATAGTTATTGACGTTTCCCGTAACTTTTAATAGGTATAATAACCTGCGCGTCCAAACATGTTTTATCTACAGGTAGTTTAAGTATACCTGTACATTACAATATATAGTTACGACGTATATAAAATTGACCGTCAGCCCTGGGGTTTTTCCCTTTAATGTTATTATTTATATTTTTCCCGTTAGGTACCTACCTGCATTGTATCTTATTATTAGGGTTCAATCAATGGTATATATTTTAATGATTATCAGCAAAGTACCTGTTCTTAAAGATAATATTTCACAGCGCAGTGAACATAAGTATACTGACATAGAATTTATAATTATAGTCTAGAAAAAAACTCACATAAAAAAATATTAATAATATCCAAGATATCTAAAAAAAAAAATAAAATAATTAAAGAATTTGAAAGTCCTCGATGCATCGCTAGAACGTTATTTTATTTTTTGGTAATGTGTTGGAACGTAATTGTTTATTTATTTTTCCTATTTGGTGTTGCATGACACAAAAATTGTTAACGCTTAGAACGACAGGACTTTATCCTGGTATTTTTAAATCTTTTTAAAGTAGTATTTCAATGTATGTTATAATAAAATGGTATCGATTAGTTAGAAAAAAATAGGTTTTTTTGGAAAATTTCATCGACACACTGTACACAAACAGTTAAATAATGAATCAATAATAGCATATGCGAAGATGGTATTATTTTTCTTAAAAAATATTGTTGAAGAATTACCAAAAAAACCAAAAATTTCATATTGAAAAACTTTAGTGATTAATTAAGTTTGCTCATATTTTATATCTTGTATATAATATAGTAACTATTACCAAGTTAGCATAATACTAAACATAAGGGATCTTGGTTGCGGAGGGTCTTTTGGCATGAGCCCCAGTACAAATAGCCTCCTTATTTTCCTCGCAATTTGTATACATATTATGGTTATCTGAATTTGTATATACATATACAAATACCTTATATATGAGTCATCGCGATCGTGACCAAACTATAATATGGTTTCACTATATTATATATTATTTGTGGGATCGAACACAATTTACAATAATATCGTGTACATTTAACTCTAATATAATTTATAATGCATACTAAAAGTAAATGTAGTTGCATAGTAATGCATTTTGGTAATAAATAATAATTCTTAATGAACACATTTATATATTTATATATATATATATGTGTGTGTGTGTGTGTGTGTGTATACATTTTTGTAATAAAAACTATCACAATACGAAGAACGATGATCGTTGAACCTGTTTTTCACGTTGTTCATTTCACTAATTAACATAAATCGACGATATTATTATTTTAATAATAATTATTAACTATGAGCTCCACGCGCAGAGTATATCGAAGTTACGTAATAATTTGATATTTTATTGATATCGTTATTAATTGTTTTATAATAATAATAACAACAACTACCAGACAACTAAATTGAAATTTAAAATCAATTAATTTAAAAAATGCAATATTCTTATAAGAATAAAAATAAATAAATAGGTACTTATTGCAACAAAAAATTCGTTGTTATATACGTGGTAAAACTCAGTCAAATGTTTTTTTAAAAATGTATTATTTTATATTACCAGAAAAACGTGTAATATTTTATAAATATATAAGTATATAATACCTAACATACAGATTATCAAATTAATATTCTCATACAATATTTAAAACACAAGAATAATATTCAATTATAAATTAAATTAATGTCCTTTCTAGAAAGTTTTCTAGTATTCTAGTGTAATATAATAATATAATATAATTGTATATGAGTATATGATTTTTATGATATTTGTTATACATATTCCTTTAATCATCAATTAATTTAACAATAAATATAATTATTATTATTATAGGTACATTGAACATTTTATTGATGATTATTTAATTTATTTTTTCACGTCTTCACTAGTGACTTCCTCGATATTTGCAGAGTTTTATTCACTTGTTCCGCGTTTTCGTCTTTATGAACTCCTCCGCCAGCATCCCTACACTGACTTTTAGCAACATGCTTGGCTCTATCCGCTTTTTTTCTAAATTTTTTTACATAAGTCTGTTTATCCACAAGATTACATGCTCCGCAGTAGTGCTCGAGCCTGATTTGTATTAGTATCGGCAAATGGCCCCATCATATTACGTCGTTTCAGATGGTCGTTCATAAGTTTCCTGCCCAGAGCATTAATAAAAAAAATTGTTGTTTTTCTTCATAGTGTTCGCCACGTATATAGCATTTGCGTTTACCCTGCCAATGTCTAACAACGTTAAGAATATAATATTGGAAAATTCCACACAATTTCTAGCTGTTGAGTGGTTTTGCGCCATGGAATCCATGGCATTCACCGTTGTTTTGGTTAAATTGTAAAATTATACAATTTCGGGTATCCCTTCGGTTATCTGGTTGTTGTGTTGTTATCGGCGCACAGTCGATAATAACAAAATGGTATTTTCGTTATCTGGCTTATACGATACTAATGTCTTACTATCCAAATATCCAAATAGAATAGCGACGAATTGGGTTTTTGATCGGCCGTTTGTCAGTTGCCTCGAATCTTCTCTGATTGACCCAATGAACTTGATGCGATCCTTCAGAAGATCATCGGCCAGCTAAAGTTATCGTTGTTGATCGTAATGATTCCGACCGTATGTTTTACGGGTCCGGCGAGACGTTTTACTAAAGACGACATCGAATTTTGAACATAAATCGATTCTTCGGGTTGTGAGCTGTTGTACGTTTCTAAATTGCTTGTATAGCGAGTTTTTCAGTCGACGAGCGCAAATAATTTACATCCGGTATCTACCACTATACCTTCAATACATCCTTCATATGTGCTCTTGAAACACTGAACCACCTCGCCGATCGCAGTGTATTCGAACATATAATAACATTCCTTACAATTGTTAACGGAGCACTCAAAAACTCTACCTAAAGCCATAATTTTATCAAATTGAATCAGTAGATCATGGTTATGTGTGTCTTCGTATCGAATATATTTCATAAGGAATATAAAACGATTCATGGACATAACGCATGGTAAAATTTCCACTCCAAAACCATTCATTGACCAAAGTTCATTCGTTCGACGTTGTTGGGACCTCAAAGAACCTGCGAATTTTTTACTGCATTATCATTAGTTAAGCGTAGTATAATATTATAATAATAATGATTATAATTAATATACATAGTGGAGAACATAAAATATAAACGTCCTATTTCAATCAAAAAAATAAAAATAAAAATAAAATCGAATTGTCCACTTAAATAGATGGAAATATATATATTTATACAGTTATATTATATTATATTTATATTTATAGTTTGTATTGAATACAGATCTGAGATTTTCTATATTCCTCCACAAAAAAAAAATCCTATAGATACTTATTGTAAACCGATAATAATTTCGTATATAGAACATAATTTATTACAGTCTCATAATAACAAGTAATATAGATTTTAAAATATTTTAATTATATTTTGATTTCAAATTATTTAACTTATTGACATTGATTACCGAATTTGATACACGTTGCATTCTTAATAAAAATTTAATTTTAAAATAATTGAAAGGTATGTTTTTGATTTCTGTATTATAGAGGGTATTATTTTTATTATCGCAGAACTACAATAACTTCATGTAAGTTGGTCAAAAAGTTTCAAATTGCATTATTTCCGATAGGCTTTAAAAATCAATCGGGCCTGCAAAAATTAGTCGGCTCCACATAAATCTTAGGTTGGGGCAAATGCCCCATCCTGCCCCTCTCAAATGATGCCACTGTATTTAATTAGTTTTAATTTTACTACAAAATAAAATACATCACGAGATTCACCAACCACCAAAACGTCCATTTTGATATATTGCACAATTTTCGCGATTTTGAACCGTCGTGAACGTCAAACGAAGTGACACGGAGATATACAAATCTCAAAAATCGTTGTGTTGTATATTGAAATAGGGGTTTTATGGGATGACAGTTGTTATGAAAACATTTTTTTTTTCATTTAACAAACAATTTAAAGAGAATATTATCTAACATATATTAATAACAATACTATTATGTTATGTGCTTATAAAATATAATAATTGCGTAAGAACTCAAGATGAATTTTTTGTTAATATATTTAACCTCGATGCGTAAAAAAATTCATGAAATTTGATGATAAACTTGATAGATAGATAAATATAATATACGCAAGGTATAAATAGGAATTACATGACATAAATTGTAGAAACTAGAGGTTAAACCTCATAGTTTCATAACTAGGTTATTAACATGTAAATTACAGTGCAAGTTTTTATAAAAAATTAAACCTAGATATCTGACACATGAAACTCTTGATATGTTTTGACACTGTATAGTTTTACATGGGATATTACTTTCACAAAAATGAAGAGATGTAAATTCATCTAAGAGCTTATTTGAATTATAAATCGTGAAACACATGACATAGTTTTTTTTATAATTTACCGTCAACTTCTTATACTTAAGATATTCTATAACTTTTTTTGTCTCAAAAATTGCCTTTTTTTTTTACATTATCCCAGGAATCATCAGAAAAAATTAAACAGGTATCATTTGCATAAGTTATTATTTTTCCGTCAATTTCCAGGTTACATAAACTATTTAAGTACAGAATAAACAAAAGTGGTCCTAAAACACTACCTTGCAGTACTCCGCAGTTTAATGTCAATGTATTACTAAAAACACCATTTATTTTGACTACTTGGCTTCTGTTAGTCATATTTAAACATTCTTGTCGTAAATCCATCAAAACCCGCCGCAGTGTCTTGCTTAAGCTTCATCATAATGTGGAAAATCTCTAATTTTTCAATCTCAGTACTCAAACAGTTTTTAAAAGAAACATTTGGAGAAAGGGCTTCATGTTTTATAGTAGTTGAATCAATTACCTGGGAAAGATTCCGACCAACGCTAATAAAAAAATCAATAAAAGCATTTGATACTATATGAGAATTTATATTTGTTTGAACAATATTATTATTGATTCTAATTGCTTTAATTTCATTCTTTACAGATTTTTTGTTTCTGTCTAACATTTCTCTAATTACTTTCCATGTTAACTTTGGGCTATATGAGACATCTGTAAATTTCTTTTTATAAAATTCAATTTTGGATGTTCTTAGAATTCTCGTAAAGTTTTTTTTGTATTTATTATAGTGGGAAGTTAGATTAATATTATTTGGGTGTTTTTTAAAAGCTTTAGATAGTTCATTTTTATGACGTAACGAACGAAGTAAACTAGGAGTCATCTATTCTTTGAGACATTTAGATTTAAAATTTATGTTGATAAAGGTGGTCGAGTCAACAATAATATTGTGTATTTTATCAGTAAATATACCTACACAGGTGTTTAAGTCAGTATTATTATACACTTTCTTCCATAATTCTTTTTCTAATAATTCTTTTAATTTAATATAGTCGATTGATTTTAGTGTATTCTGCGTCTTAATTATTTTATTTACAATTTCAATATTTACTACAATAGAAAAATGGTCTGTTATACATGTTTGAATAATTCCAGCCATTATTTTCTTGTTTTGTTTGTTTACCTCTTTAATAAAAATATGATCGAGACAATAGTGTTTAAAACCTATCGGTGTTCTCGTAAATACGTTTATAAATGACCTAAAACCATGTTCCGAAAGTATATCTAGGTACTCATGATCAGTACCTTCAACTCATACATAAATAAACATACATTTTGTTTGGTATGCATCAGATACCACGTACCACTGTATATGTTGCTTATATTTTCAACTTTTAATATTTATTATTTTATAGGGATGAATGTTAAATAAATTTAAGAGTATGGTAAATAGGAGTATAAATGAGTAAATTATAAAGTTATATATTAAAGATAAATATATACATAATAGGTATATAAGTTGTTAATACTTATATGTAAAGACATTACCCCTTCTCCTCCAAAATTATATGTGAAATTCCGGGTAATAAAGATCTACATTCTCTTAAAATTCGCTAGTTATAGATAAGAAAGGTAAAAATTTGAAACCAATAAAAGTTAGAAATGACAATTAAAACCCGAAATTAGTAAAGAGTTAATATTTAAATCTGTATTCATTAACAATGTTAATATATTATTTATTATTTTTAATCCAGAAACTAAACGTTCGGTTCACTTCTAGTAAAAGAACACTATCATATTCGCCTTTGCTTAATATAAAACATTTCAAAATTACGTTTTGTAGAACTTTATTTATAGTATTAATCAATCTTATAGTCTACTTGAAAATTGTCAAATTTAATTTCCCGTGGACTTATTGGTATTTCTATTCTTTTTTTTTTGTAAATATAGATATGAGTATGTATTATAAGCTTAATTTTGCTGTATTGTAGATTATAAAATGCGAATATTGCGTTTTCTAAAATTTAAAAAATAATCAAAATTATACACACCAATTGTGTACAAAATTCCAAAAATCGCGTGTATCTCTACGACATTTGTAAAGCATGTATCAGCACTATATGGCTCGTCGCTTCCCAATTCTTCGATGTGCATATTTGCATATAAAACTATGCGTTCGATCATTGTTTCTGGGAAAAATAACGACTAACATTCTTTGATGGTTTTAGCGTTTTATGCCTTGTCTGTAATGCCAGATATTTCAGGGCCGCAATTGTAATCTGACATAAGAATACGTACTTTGGCAAGTGTTTTCAACCATCGTGTACCATCTGCGCCTACATAGGGTGAATCCGGCTTCCTGAAAAAATTGAACACAAAATAACTAATAGTCGATAATATTCATTTTAATTAAATACAATAAATAATTCTTTCTCACTTTTTGCCGAAAAACAAATGTATAGCAATGGTTTCCGTAGGTTTTAAAATCAATTTAAGTCGTCTCAAGTCAATATGTACCGACACAGATAACTGTTCACGAACGAGTAAGTGATTGGGAATGAATTAATCGCGGATTGTCGAAGCACTGCGAACCGTAATCACCTAATATAGCCAATGGTCGTATCGGTCGGTATATGATCTCAACCATAGGCGTGTCTACGTATCGTTCCTATCATACACAGGCACGACCTGCAAAATCAGCCGCAAATTTAAATTTTGTCTGAATAACCATGTTCTGTGCAATATCACAAATATATTCATGACAACATTTATATGTCTGTGGCTAATATAAATTATATCTATTATTATAAATTTTGTTTTTTTTAATGTGTAAGGAAAAACTACCCAAAAATGACGAAAAAACAGCAAAAATACAATTTTGTCAAATCGAGATTTTTCATTTCTACGTAATTTCGAAAATAATAACTTTACAATCTTGAAATTTACAATAAATATTTAATTTAGTAATATATTCTCGTAAATTAAAATTTTTTTCAATTGTGGGCTATTTATAGACATTTTAGATTTTGAGGTTTCTACGTTCTAAAAGGGGTAATTATGGGTTTTAAGCCCTGAACAGTGATATTTTATACAAATTTAAATATGCATTACTCTAATTAAATTCAAAAATCTGTAGTCACGATTTTTTTTATAGTCACTTAAATTTTTTCAACAAATTATCAATTTTGAGGTATTTAAGTCCAAATAGTTGGTAAAATTAGATTTTAATACCTAAAAAAATTTGATGTGACGTTAGTTGTGCATTACTTTAACTGTTTAACTAAATTTAAAATATCGTCTGGAAAATAGTCTTTTAGATTTTGAGCGTAATGAGGGAGCTAGTGGTTTTAGTACACCGAGGCTACACTTAAAATCGTTTTTTTTCGAGTTCAATGACTTATTTTTACATTTCTTTCAAATGCAATACATCCACCAAGAGTAGGTAGATATCCTATCCGATAAGTGCTTTCACCCGATGAGCGAAGTTCACCTTATTTTAGATTTCATTGATAAATTAACAGCTATAACTTCTAAGACGATTAATTAATGAATTAATTTCCTAATTACAAATGATAGAACAAATTTTTATATATTTTTATAATGTAATAATACTTTTTACCACCATTCCTGTGACTAGCTGCAGTTCGTACGAACGTGCATTTTCAAAATTGGCCATCGTGAAAACAAAACTCTGCAGCACAATGTCTCATGAAAGATTTCAGTCACTAATGTTTTTCATTCTTATATATTCAGAATTTGGTACTTTGAAATTTGAAACAATTAATTACTTGACTATAAGAGAAAAATGATAAAAAAAAATAAATGTTGACCCTTTTTTGGGGAGGAGGGGGGGTGAGTGCATGACCCGCGAAGAAAGTCTGGACACGGCAATGATCTCAACATATTTGTTTTTCCTTAAACGATAACAAATGTAGATTACATCGTATACGATGTACGCACAATGACTGTCGTCTGTAATGATCATCGTAATATTGATAGTGTTGTTATTAGACGATTTATAATAATAAGAATACTATATTGAATATTAATATACTATCGAAAGGAAAAAATAAATACATTCTACTAGAAATACGGGTGTTGGTGTAATGTGCACGTGCGATGATTCGAGATTTTCGACTGTACGGTTATTTCTATTATTCGCCTCCCTCCTACGCGCGTACCCGTAAGTTACCGTCGTTTTACAGTCGCCTGACAGCCAAAATTTATGACCGTGGCGAAAGTAATGGTGGTGATGTGTTAGCGGTGGTAGTCGGGCAGGGTTGGCTTACCTCAGAGCGACGGGTATTTCTTTCTTTATTTATTTTTTAATTTAACATTTTACCATACATCGTATCCGTGTGCAGGTGTTCTTTTCTCGGGGTATATTCGTATATAACACACATACATACATACATACACCAATCATGTAATAACTGTCTAATATGTTTTATGTCCAGTATTTACTGAACGGGTCTGTATGTACGAAGACGAATCGAAAAATAACTTGCGACGGTCTGTCATCGGCTAAACGGTGATATCGCCATACGCGGTGACTGCCATTAGACGATTATACGTTAAGATTTATTTCTATAGTATTATATCTATCTTCATTATCTACATTCACATTTTTCTATATAACCGATAATTACAATATCATAATATTATAATATGATAATTATGATAATACACACTTGTGTGTGGACCCACTTTAAAAAAATTTATAAATAATATAACCTAGGTATATAACGTTGAATGTATGTTTTATTGTATCCCTGAAAATGTATTATAATACATTTTGGTTACCTTATACCGTACAAACCAATAAACTACTATGCTCTTGGAAATATGCCGGTTTCGATAGAATATCGCTGAGGAATTATTCACTTTTATGCTTAAACCAGGATAACGGGTGACATTCCGCGACCATTCTGCGTAGTATGATGTTGTTTCTGAACGTCGTGCGCCGATTGCTGATTATACGACACTATTCGGCAAGTCCGTTATTCGACGAATGCCACCGGGCGCATTCCGTTATTTGTGTTGGAAAGTCGGCCGAGTAACCCTAAATGCATCGGAAATATTGGGAATTAATATTGACGACTAAAGGGCATTTCGAATTTTCATTCTCCACACAAAACAATAAATTATATTACAACTCGCGACTATACCAAGGGTTCGAACCAACGATTAGAAGAATACCCTTATATATGTTTTATGGTCCTATACAATTTCTAAATATTGAATATTCATTTATTTCATATTTATATTACGTAACCACTTAGTGAAATTGCACTTTTCTTTTGAACCGTCAACTTTGTATAAACTTCGTATTATTATATCCTATATAGAATAATGTAATGTAGGGAAATCTTATTATATTATCAAACATAATGCTTACAATTTTCAATTTTCATTTAATAATAAATTATTTATTTACAAATGACAATGAACTCGTCCTCCTCGATAATTAAAATAATAGTATTTTAATTTTATAACAATAAAATATCCTTATTATTATAGTTATATAAGCTATATATTATTCAATAATTGGATATAATACGTCCGTTACCCTAGTATTACGGGATATGCACATAATCATGTTGACCGTTTATTATTTAAATAATAATATTAAAAAGCCGGTCAGTAGGTTGTGGAAGCACTTCGCTCGTCGGGTGTCAGTATTGGTGGATGCACTTCGCTACTGGGCAGGGTACTTTTGGTGGATGTATTGAATTTGAAAGCAATGATAAA
>JAIPRL010005485.1:0-31899 GCA_025469235.1 Pemphigus obesinymphae | reverse complement strand
ATAACAACGTAACATACAGGGTGATGCAATTTACTTGTGTAATAAAAAAAAAAGTTAATAAAATAGTTTCGTATACACCGTGATCAAAAAAAAAAATTGTATGTTATTCGTTAACTCATTATCTTTTATCTATAATTCAAAAAAATTCAAAAGATAAAGATAAAGATAAGATATTTTGTTTTTATCTAGATAAAAGATAAAAGATAATAAAATCATTATCTAGATTATCTTTTAGATAATTTTATCTAGATAATCCCAACACTGTACATTACACAATATAGATTTTTCGTGATTTTTTTAAATAATCAACCAAAACATTTCCAAACGGAAACCAGTTTGGCTACTCCCCTACTTATTATCTAAATCAAATCAATTTTAGGTACAATTATAAAAAAAAAAGAAACCAATATAATGGTTATTTTGTATATTTATATATATTATTTTGTATTTTGAGTAGGTACCATAATATATACCTGTAGGTACAAAACTGTATATATTAAAAAATACATACCACCTATATGTGATGGTGTATATATGAGCCTTTTAATTCATTATTACTATTTGACATACCGATGCATGGAATTCCGTATAAATATACATAATTCACTTTACTGTACAACTAAAAAATAAAAATAAATTAATGCAGTACATAGAGCAAGTTATGACAACAAAAACGCAAGTAATATACCCTACTATTTAACGTAGAATTGTAATAATTTTTATTTTTTAATTTTTATTCAGTAATGAGCAAACAAGATTCAATGATAGTTCTTAACACCTATATGGTACTTGGCCATTAGTAAATATAGAGCTGGTTTCTATTCACTCGCACTCGCGGTTTTACTAATACTAAGCACTATTTGTACCGGTTTACACGGAAGGTATTAGTGCGAGTGACAAGTACTACGCATCGTGTAAATCAGGCATAATTGCTAGTCTTTCTTGAACACTAAATCTTTCCTCGTTTATATATCTTGTTTTATGATTTTTGGATCAATTAAGTTTATTAGGTATTCAAAATCGATTACCGTCATTCTTGTAAAGTTTTTGTATTATCCACTGATTTCTTGAAACCGTAAATCGGCCAACGAACTGTTGCCACTACGCTCAACTCTTCTCGTGTACAACTGTGTTTGCCACCATCTTTTTGGTTTGTTTTGGCTTTTTTTTTAAATTAAAAATGAATATATATATATATGCAGCGACACTTATTTGTAAATGATTTATAATTAATATTTTTAAATTACAAAAAACAAACTCAAAATAAATGAATAAATAAATATTCGAGTGTAGTCCTGTAAAGGTTCATCGGAAACTGATGGAACACCGTGTAACATCGTAACACCGTACATCTACAAAACTGATCGAAAAAATCCCTCCGTAACACCGCAATATCATGTTACCGTGTTACGGTGTTACGGCACGGTGTTATAAGTATGTACGCGGCTTTAGGAAGGAGGCACCGCCGATACGACGCACAACATGGAGCGTTTATTCCATTCAAGTTAATTGTAGCGTCCTCTTAATTTTACAAAGCTTATTATTTTATATTTTTCTATAGATAGTTTTTGAGTTTTTCGGCTATAAAACTTGATATCTTTATCAAAATAGACAATTTTATAACAATAGTACTTTGAATACAATAGCACATTGAAGGTAATTCATCGATTTTTTGATAAACACATAAACAAAAACGATTGAAAATGGCGAAAAAAACTGGTTAAAATGATTATTTCCTCATAGTCCCAAAAATATTAATTTTAAAATCTTGAAATTTCACAATGTATGATCTTTACTCAAGGTTAAAAATAAACATGTTTAAAAAAAAACATTTTAAACGATTAATTTTTTATTATTATTTTTTTAACAAAATATAAATGTATAGTGACTATTGTCTAATAGATGTATTTACTATTTAGAACAACTTTATAAATCGATGAACTATATTAATATTATTATTTATTAGGCCGTGATTCTTAACTAGGTACTCGTAGAGCTCTGCATGGTCCAGTCTTTTCGGTCTTTTTATACTTTAATTCATAGCGGTCCGGTCCGATTGCTATATAGGTTATATGTCCGGTCCAGTCCGGTTCGTTCATAATATAAAAGTCGATCTAATATTGGTCCGAGTTACAGAGTCGTAAGTCTGGTTTAAATTTGTAACACCAATTTAGTAATTTAATTTTACATATAGGTACATATTACAATATATTCGTGTTACATAAACCGTTTCGTTATCGCAAGTTTGTGACATTCTATGATTGCCTTATTACGTATATATTGCTATACATTTTATATTTTATACCGTATATTATATCGCAGCCTGCAGATAGGATAAGGAGACCGAAACTGGAAACATGGAATTTAACTTGGAGTACTCTTATAAAAATAAAAATAAATACATAATTATAAAAAATTACAATATACATATATAAGTAAAATTAATACATTTAAGTTCTAAATATATATATATATATATATAAACAAAGAAAATGAACCCAAATAATTCAAAAAGATGATATTATAAGTAACAACTAATTTTGACCGGAAGATATCGTCAGGTTTCAAAATATGAATAATAAAGAACAAAAAACAAAAAAGGAATAAAACAATATGAAAATTAATTAACATAATTAACATAATACATAGAAAATACTAATAATAAAAAATGAATTATTAAACGATGGCTAGTAACGTAAAATTCTTGTGTCACAAATTATGTTAAATTCATTTTCATGGTTAAATTTGTTTAGGGGAACACGTTCGATAGTACCTATATAATATGGAATTAAAATCAGAACAATTTTGTGAAAATTGATGCTTAGAATCATTTGGAATTATTGTATCAGTTTGATATAGATATATAATAATATTATGTTGAAATTAAATTTATGGTTACAGATATTTATTGTAAGATCTAAGAAGTTAATTTTATTAACTATTTGTGTTTCAAGTGTAAGTTTAATTAATTTATTATTAATTGTATTTAAATTGTTAACCATAGCATAGTTGGAATCGACAGCCTGTATTTTTACGAAACGTCACTCGTACCTCCATCTATTCAGATGATAACGTTCAACCATAAAAAAAAATTAGCTCAGTGTAAACACTCACTAGATTCTCTCTCTCTCTCTCTATATATATATATATATATATATATATATATACATATACCTAATACAATATAATATAATTTAAGTAATATAAATAGTTTTAAAGGTATTTTTATGTTTTTAGATTATAAATTGAATTTTTTAAGAGCACTTTTGTAGGTTTTTTAGGACATCAACATCCGGGCCCATCCCCATTGAAATTTGTAATATGATCACTCGCGCAATATGTGTCTAACGTTAATAATTTAATCTGTATACCAAAAGTCAAGTTTACCAACTCGAATATATTTATCAGAAATGTAATCTCTCTCTCTCTCTCTCTCTCTCCTCCGCGTAAACACGTTTGCCGTCTTTCTATTTACACAATATTATTCGTATAGTAGGTAGTGTTTTAGATTAACACGATGGGTTTTTCGTTACAAACAATATTATTAAAACAGCAAGCATTAAATACTATAAGCTGTATGAATATTACGTTCAAAGATATATGGATGATTTGACATTAATTTTTATATAAAAAAATAAGCTCGTAAACTATACTATAGCTACAATACTGTGGACTATCAGTCGTATAAAGTACTACATAGGTACCGTACACATTGATAAGCCTATTCCTTATCAGCCAGTGTTGTTTGTAATTGGTACACAATTAATTAACATTTGTCGACTGTGGATCGTAAATTATCGCATAATCATAAGCTGATGAAAACGGCAATTTAGTCGTTCTTATCACGTATATATACATTATCATGTATGCATAATGTGATCTGCGGTGCACTCGCTTATCGTATATAGTGGTGGGCGTCAGATAACAACATTTTACTGGTATCTAACCCCGTAGACTTACGACAACAAAAAGTGGTTGAACGTATATATATATATATATATATATATATACTCTGGGCGCGGGTGCTCGCTTCTCAGTCGCGGTCTTCCGGTGTTCGTCTGTGGTCGTTTTTGTGCGCTCGCCCGCGTTCGTCCTAACACGTGACCGTCGCGAGTACGCAAAAAAAAAAAAAAAAAAACAGAATCATAATAAGATTACAGTCGCTATTACCATACGAGCGACAGGACGACCGTTGTACGATTTCCAATCGTTTCGCATCAAAACTCGGAAGAAAACCTATCGCCGAGAGAGACCGTCGTGTAACATATGGCCAAGGTGCAGATGTGGCGTTTCGTCGCCTTTTTGGCCTTCTGCCGTTCGCAGGACGTTGTCGGCGACGTGACGCCGAGCGTACGCGTCGAGTCCGGCGAATTGTCCGGCACCGTCGACCATGCAGCCGTCTCCGGCCGGCCGCTGTACTCGTTTTTGGGCATACCGTACGCCAGCCCGCCCGTCTACAAAAACCGCTTTAAGGTAAAAAAATTAGTAAAACGCACGGTGGGGCACCGCTTAAAGGGCACCAGAAACCCAAAACGCCTATGGCCCATGAAATGGTTATCGGTCAAAATATAATGCACACGTTTTATGACGTATTTTTTAATTTTTGACAAAAAATCGAAAATTTGAAAAAAATCTATTTAGGGAAATTTATTTTTTGAAAATTTCGAAATAGGCATTATTGTTTCATATAATTTTTTAAAAGTAAAAAGTATAGCGTGTTAAGACGTATTGCTAAGATTTGATTTTTGTAACGTAGGTACCTACGTGATGTAATAATAACGCAGGTAATTTTCAAATTTTTTAAAATTTTGTCCGCAGCTAATTTTTTTCAAATCAAATTTTAAAATGTTCGTTCCACAGACTCTTCGAAGTTTTGTAAATGTACTACGTGTGATTTTCTCCGAGTTACCCACCGAAAACATATTTAACATATTTATATGTTTAAAAATATATATATTTTATAAGAATAATATTTTGACGTAACTTCAATAAATTTTATGGTAAACTTAAAGTACCATTGATGACTATTGTTCGGCAACGATATGCATATTATGTCTAACGCCAAGTACAATATTTTTATGGTACTATATCTAGAAAAATAAAAATAATGCGCAGACACTATACGTATACTTGAAAATACGAGTATGGGTTAAATATTTGTAGTTAATTATTAATTTTTTGTAATTTTAGGTAATTTTTTAACTATTATTCAATAATCGACAGAAAAATCAAGAGTTTACTATTATTATTATTTTACATAACATACCTATATTTTTCCTTCACAATTTAACATTTGTGCATACATTTTAGTTTTTAAAATATACATTACTATAACGCAGTGGCGACGAACTTCTAAAAATGTACTCAGGCCAAATGAAAATACAACGGCCCTAAGCCACCCCAGCGGCCACAAGCCTACTCCGTCTGCCTGCGAACCCCCCCCCTACCCACCGGAATTACATTTCTGTAGAAATTAGCATTCAACTGAGATAGAGAAGTCTCTTAACTATGTACTAGGTACCTAAATAAATAAGTATTAATATAGATCTCTTATTTTCATCAAGTAACCAAGTATAGTTTATTATGTTTATTAAAATATTGCAAAGACGTCCAGCCTCTGATCGCAGGCCCCTTTAAAAATGTGGTCAGGCCGGGGCTTGACCTAAACATAGGACTTGGCGCCACTGCTACAGCGTAAAAAGGTTGAGAAAAACTGCAAATAAGAAACAAAAAATACGTCATAAATATACATATACCTAATACAATATAATATAATTTAAGTAATATAGTTTTAAAGGTATTTTTATGTTTTTAGATTATAAATTGAATTTTTTAAGAGCACTTTTGTAGGTTTTTTAGGACATCAACATCCAGGCCCATCCCCATTAAAATTTGTAATATGATCACTCGCGCAATATGTGTCTAACGTTAATAATTTAATCTGTATACCAAAAGTCAAGTTTACCAACTCGAATATATTTATCTGAAATGTACTTACATTTAATGAAAATTTAAATTAATAAAATAATAGGTATATAGGTACCACGATTTAAAAATACGGTACCTACATTTTGGCTTTTTCATTAAATATAATATTGTAGCGTAAAAAAATCAATTTCATATAAATTTAAGTATTCATATAGTGAAGCGAAAAAATTGTTCTGGAACTTATAAAATGCTCTGTTTCATGATTGGTACCGAAACAGAACTTTACTTTTAAAACATTTTCCACAAATAACGAAACAGGACGTTTTAAAAAGTTACAAAAATTTGTCCCAAAACAGAACTTTGATTTTAAAAATTCCTTGTACGGAACTTTGATTAAAAAAGTTCCAAAGATTAGTTTCGGAATAGAACCATGTTTGAAAACTACTGCTGTATTCTGAAACAGAATTTCATTTTAAAAACTACCCAGATTTATTCTATAACTGACTTTTATTTTAGAATTTTAGAATTTTATTTTATAACACCTGCTTCCACAGCTATATGTTTTCAAAAATACGTAATTTATTTGATAGTGTTCGAGAATTTTTTCAACATTTGAAAATTTATGATTAATATAGGTACAATATAATCTTATGATTTGTATATATTTTTAATTTCATATAAATAAATTTCCACCTTAAGTAATTTCATTATCGATAGTTTAATATATTATTATTTATTTTGTGTTTTTATGATATTTAAGTATCACGTTACTCTTTTGTATTTAAGTTACTCTTTTATTTTAACGAAAATGTAATCTAGTTTCCTTTTACTGCTTAAATATACAGATAATTATTAGACGTAATGCATTAATTGTTGGTGATTTTATCATTTATTAAATTATATTAAATTACTTGGCTGATGATACCTGCACGAGGAATCGACCACTGTTATTGTTTTGTACTCCACAAATGTAGTCCTAGCTTATCGCCTAAGGTTAATGCAATTGGTAATTGAGAATGAATATACATAATATAATATTTTTCTTGGGAAATAATCCATAGGGCTTAAATATAATATTATATCTGTATTCTATATGTTATATTACCTATATTTATTAGATAATTTGTTAATAATGAAATAATCTTAAAATAAACATCATGCCAATTAATAGTAATGATATAGGCAAAGATGATAACGTATGATTATTAATTTTAAAGTTTAAAAGTAAATTTTAAAAAAAAAAAATTTACCGTATTATTGAACGAATTAAATACCTTCACCCAGGACTTGAATCCGTTATTTTAACGTTGTAACGATAAAAATCTATAACGTTATAATGAAAAATAAATAACGTTTTCAAGTTTTACCATCACCTTTACTTATATTTCTGTAGCTCAGTAGTAGATATATATCAAAAACAATTATACAAATTAATAATACAATTTTATTTTATATTCATTACCTAATTAACAACGATTAATTTTAATTAATTTTTAAACTAATATATTATGCATTATATTATATGTATACAAAAAGTATTAAAAATCTAATAATAATGTTTGTTTTAATAATATTTTTATCTAATTGTATACAGGAACCACAACCTGTAAAACCATGGATAGGCGTGTGGAACGCCACCATACCCGGAAGTAATTGTATAGGATTTGACCACAGATCATTCAAAGTAGTCGGCCAAGAAGATTGTCTATATCTTAATGTTTACACGCCAAAAGTGAGTATCTAACGTGAATATTTTAATTAAAATTTACAAATATTTTATGCTATATGCAGTATAGTCAGTAGAAATATGAATTATATAACAGTTGCACCAAAAATTAGCTTTTTATACCAATTCCCTTCAAATTATTTTAGGTATTTAAATCGAATCTTGCAAAATATTTAAATATCTAGATGAGCACTAGGCACTATAAAGTTCATCGAAAATGACATAAATCGTGCGTATTACTGTAGATATAATACATATCATACGATATCTGTACTCGTCGATTTAAATGAATTCATAGCTCGCAGACCAAATGAAAAACATTCAATTTTGACGAAATTAATTCAAATAATCAATCAAATTGAGTACATTTACCGATGAAGACTAATGTTTTTCGTAGGTATTATGTTGGGTCAAAAAACAAATAAAACCTACAATTTCTGATCTCTGATTTAGAATCCGTGTAATTATAGTCTTAAGGTCCAAATGTCGAGTATATTTTCATCACGAATAGTTTAGAAGTGCTTTTTTTCATCATGCCTCACTGATGAGATAAAAGATTAGCGTAACCGGTAAATACTTCATCCGCCAATAATAATTGCTGAGATAACAAGTGGTCAACACCACCACCAGTCAGGCGTTAAATAATAGTTAAAAATAATAGGCATTTTTTTTTTTATGGTTATAAAAGTATGTTTTACGGGTATCATTCTACAGCTTCCTCAAAATGGATTAATTCCCGGCGGTTTGATGAACGTGATCGTGTACATCCATGGCGGAGCCTTTCAATTTGGTGGAGGCATTAGTTATGGTCCACAATATCTTTTGGATAGTGACGATTTTGTGTACGTCTCGATCAACTACCGTTTAGGACCATTGGGATTTGCGACTACCGGAGATGAAATATTACCGGGAAATAACGGGTTAAAAGATCAAGTGGCGGCTTTGAAATGGATACAGAGGAATATTGCAGCATTTGGCGGTAATCCAGGTGCGGTGACCATTGCTGGCATGTCTGCGGGTGGAGCTAGTGTCCATTACCATCTATTATCACCCATGTCGGCAGGTAAGACAGAAATTTATATAATTTTTCGTACAATTTCCTACAGTACTTTCTGATTAAAATTTAAAATATTTATTTTAGTATAATATCTCATTAATTTAGTCGACATTTTGAGAATTTAATATAATTATTACTCGTCACAAAAAAAAAAAAAAAAGACCCGAAAAATTACCTCTTTAAAGTACCATTCAGATCAAATTTATCACTGGAAAATTAGATCACATGTACCGATTGGATCAACTCTTCTGATCGAAAATTGTTTTCAGAAAAAAGAGCTTTAAAATCAATCCATTTTTCTAAAATAATTGACTATAATAATGGCATAAAATATTAAATTGTTCAGGTGTGTAAGACGTGATTTCAATATCAGTTCGATTAGTTTACATATAGAATATAAGAGCCAATTTAATGTTATATAAGCACATTCATGCATAAATATATTTTTTTTAACGAAAAGTATAAATAGGTACTGGAAAACATTTGAATATATATATTTTTATTTATTAGTAAATAATATAATAATGCAACTAATTTTTTTGATATTATTTTAAAGAGCATAACATATAAGATTTAAAATTAGAATATGATGAACATTACTTATATTTAAAATAATTATTTAATTATTCACTATTAAGAATTGCTAAATTTAAAAAAAAAATGTCAAATCCATGCAATATAGACTTATTAAAGATTCTAAAATTAATTTCAAAATTAAATAGTTCAATTTGTCTCAGATAACTACGATTACTAAAATTAGTACTCAGTATAATATTATTCAGTGCAGATGCAACCAAAAAGGTAGTCTTTCTTTCCAAACCTCCTATCCCGGGGTCTATGTTTTAGAAAAAATTCCATTATAATATAATTTAGGTGAATTTATATAATATATCATTTAAACGAAATTTATAATGGTAATAATATTAATAATTCTAATATATCGTTTATTTATTCAATTTTTATTTATCATTTGGGTGAAATATATAATAAATATGAAATAATAATATGAAAACCTGAAGTCCAAAGTAAAACTATAATATAATTTTTTTTAGTGTGTAAATGAAACAGTTTCCTTCTCATTTTTAGAGGCCTAATTAGGATTCTCAGTTAATTTTAACTGGTATGACTAAAATTGTTTCTTGTGCATAATTTATCTAATTAGTATACTTTAGTATGCTGTGTATTTTTTTTGTAACGACTATAATATAAGATTTGTCTTATTTTTTTTTTATTTTTTTTGTGTTTTACGTTCCGACTGACGACTGTGAATCAAATAATATTATTATTATATTTTAACCTAATTGATCGGTTAATTTCTCACCCAAAATTATTTATGTAAAACTCTGGTAAATTTTGGGTCATTCGCCCAAATGAATTACGCCCCCGTCCTCCTGATATATAGGTTAAAATAGTAAAAAATAGTAAAAATATGCACTTCGAACGTTAGGTAGAATACTAATAGTGGATATATTAATGTTTAAACTTAATATGTTAATTGATAGTGGATAAATCATTGCATTCAATAAAACGATTTTAATCAGAACTTTGATGTAATAATTAAAAGAAAAAATAGATAATCATGACAATTATATTTGTTATTTTATTATTTTCCCTACATTTATAAAATATTTCAGTTATAAAAGGTAGTTTTTCATTACGCTTAATGAAACAACTGGATAAATTAAAAAAATACCTGTTTAAAGTATCAATTAAAACTAATTTTCTATCAAAAAAGCTCTTTACTTTAAAACTTCTACTCGACTCGTTTTGACTGAATCAGAGACAAAAAATATACATCATTGTAAAACCAATAGATTCCTCGCTCCACTCGAAATCTAAAAAATGTACATATTTTATCGCAAAAAATTTATTTCATAACAAAATTCTAATAAAGATTTAGTTGGCCATTGGATTTTGCATTATAAAATATTTTTCGTATATCTGGTGCTATAAATAAAGAAATAAAAATGATATACTAAAATATATCTTGGCTCCTCTTCCCGCTGAGAAAATCCTAGTTGTTTCACTGATATAATTTATTTCTTTTATTGCAGGTAGATATATTTCCTATATTATAATTTATAATTCTGTATGACTGCGATATAATATATGGATATACGACAATAGGTCGCGGACAATTGATCGCGCGACAATTGCTATAGTGTCGTAAAAAATTGCAAAAAAATATAATTGATATATAATAGAACACATTATACAACAATTGTTAAAAATAATAATATAATTCTAAAGTATCCAAATGCTTCTCGTATGCCAAAGCAGGTATAATGTATCCCGTTAAAGTACAAAAATCGAGGTACACGAATTTCACTCAAAGTATGATGCACTCGAGTGCAGTTACACTTATAAGGTATCACTTTCAAAAGAAGTTGCACTTGCAAGGAGCTACTACCGAAAGGTGTTCAACTTAAGCTCATGTTATATAACATTATTCATCATCCGTAAATCAATTGTAATTAATAGGTACACAGCAATCTGCAATGACTATATCATATTTGATTACAATAATAAAAATAATAAAATTGTGCATTTTAATTTTGATAACTCTACCAAAATATTATTGTCGAGCGCGGTCCATTTTCGTGCCATCAATAATTGAAGACAAATTATTATTGTCCGCTATATCTACTGCCGGAACACCATAACGGATACCTATACCTATATTAACAAATAATCCACTCCGTTTAGTTGTATCCAATCTGAATCTTTATAAGGGCTCAAGATATTAAAAATAATTGTTTTTTTTTTCAATTTCTCCCGCATATCTACCTGACTCTTTTGAAACGTTTGTTTTGACGTATAAATAAATATATAATATATTATGTACCTATTGCCTACCTATCTTTGGTATACACAATAGTACATAACATTACACATTTACGTAATAATAACTCTTAACTATATAATTTATATACTATATTATACCAGCTATGACATGATATTAAAGCTCAAAATATATTACACGTTTTAATGTTTATCCGGTTTGATAATAATAGTCATACATGTAGGAAGGTATCTTTTTTTCTGTAGGTAGATAGATCTATCGTTTTATAACCCATTTTAATATGAGTTATTCATAAATGTGACGACTGGATTTACTGTTCTTAAAATCAACACAATTATATGCTGTATGCAAATAGTAAGAGTAAATTTTATTACAATAATTTAATTTTATATGCTTCTTTGTCATAAAATTTACCTACAATCTACAGTGTGTACAATATTACAATCTACAAACGATATACCATACATTATATCTGTAAATATTATAATAATTATCATTTATTATTTATACGCTCCGTGATATTCATTATCCCCTCCCATTTGACTTGTTTTGTAATTAAACTAGAGGAAAACACAGGAATTAGTGTAGAAATAAATCGTTGTTTTTTTTCAAAACACCTCGTCTAAAAAAACAATAAATATTAATGGTAGTTTTCTGCTTTCTTTGGCCCATTATCATATTGCCATTTATAATATCAAAATTATAGGAAACTGAACGACGAATTTATATTAAGCATATAATATTGCAAGTTGTTCACGATAATCACGATCCACAGCAGTCTTTAAATAACTTTTTAGACATCTCAAATAATATTCTTTCAAGTGCAAATCTGCAACTGTCATAATTATATTTTATTATTATTTTTGAGTTAATATAAAGTATTAACCTATACACACCTTTTTTAAAAAATAACCCATCAATAATAGTAATCCTTTCATATTGTGTACAAAGGTCTATTTAATCGAGCCATTGCTGAAAGTGGTAGTGCTTTTTGTCACTGGGCATACACGGAAAATGCCGTTCAGAAAACAAAAGAATTAGCGGAGTATCTAGGATGTCCGACATACTATTCAAAGGACACCATAAAATGCCTCCGATCGAGACCAGCAGTAGCCATAACACAGTCTTTGACCAATTTCATGGTAAGTACCATATAGTATTTTAGTTTTAAGATATAATCCATACCAGTAGTGTATTTTTTATTCTGTTACATTCTGGGGTCCAAATTATACTTATCCACATACTAATTATTTTACGATAATATTGTGAGTTAAATTTAATATAATTTATGTTTATAACATACTTTGTGAAATTGAAAATATAATATTTTATAAAAATTATCTACAGTAGCTCACTCCTTAAATATGTCATTGGTCTATGCGTCATAATACAATTAAAATAATGCATTTTTTTTTTCAATATTATTATTTATAAGCCGTGGAAGTACAATCCTTTTACGACATTTGGTCCTACTGTTGAAACCAGTGGCACAGAACGGTTTTTGACGGACTTACCAGAAAACTTGCCGGCCCAAGATGTCCCATCGCTGTTTAGTTTCACTCAAGACGACGGCCTTTATCCTTCTGCCGAATTTGTGACACTTGACGAAACTTTGGTTGAAATGGAATCCAAATGGAATGATATTTTGCCATTCGTACTTGACTACAACTACACGATTTCGGACGAATCTCTGAGACCAGATATAGCACAAAAAATAAAAACGTTTTATTTTGGAAACGACACCGTGTCTGTAAACACCAAAAATAACGTCGTCCAAGTAAGATCATATTGTGGAATATTAAAAGTTATCATATTAGGCAAAAGTCTAGACACCCAAATACCAGAATTTTTTCCAGGATAAATTTGGAAAATTACCGAAAAAAAAAACGGAGTTTTACCTATCTGCTGTAAATAGAATAAAAATAGTATATAGAATAAAATTATAGAATACTATATAATATATATATATATATATATATAGAATAGTAATAAGAAAAATTGAAAAATTTAAATTATCATTACTTATTTATAATATGAAAATTCTATAATTTTTTGATAATAAAATATTGTGTGACTGAATGGACATTAAATATTAATGACTGTTAGATGACTTCAGACAGGATGTTCAAAGAACCTGTAGCTAGAGCAGCCAGACATTTGGCGTCAAAAATAACATCACCTGTGCACTTCTATGAATTCGGTTACAGGGGTAAATATTCGCTTTCCGACAAATATACCAAATGTGGACACAGTAATGGATTAGGTAAATATAAAAGTTATTTCTAAAAAATAAAATTCTTTGTACCTACATTAATATTATGAAAAATATCGTAATAGGAGTATCGCACGGTGATGACACCATGTATGTTATAAAAACCGAATACGGAGATCCACACGACGATGTGGAAGATGCAAAGTTAATTCCTGTCATGGTGAACATGTGGACATCATTTTCTAAAACAGGGTACGTATAAAATATTAAAATATAGTAATTATTATAACTTTTATTACGTGGAGCTTTTATTGTATTTCTAAGTAGGTACCTACCATAGACAGAGATTTGAGGACGGTAAATTTACCGGGTAAATGTGAATTTATATACCTACGTAAATTTTACCGATGTTTTTTTTTTTTACCGTACTTAAAATCGAGTGACCCCCTCATTTTAAATGTTTTTACTAGTTAAATAACTTTTATTTAGCCTAATACAGTGTATAGGTAACATAATGAATAATAATAAAATTAATGTAATGAAATTATTTTTCTGTGAAGAACTTTAGAAAGATAGAAAAAATAATGAAAAAAAAAAATCAAGATTTTTTAATGTTAAACATATAAAATCACTAAATAATTTATTATTATTAATATTCTTAATAATAAATTTTTTACTACCTAATTAATTTATGAAATTCGCTAAAATAAATATATATATAAATATAAAATTCACAGATTTACCGAAGTTTACGTACTTTTACGTAAACTTTACCGGTAAATTCCAAATCTCTAACCATAGACATATTTATTACCTACATCTATTTTATATTGCGTATTTAAATCAAAACTTCGTTAAATATCACCAATTTATTAGTATTTTTAATATTCACCGACAACAGTATATTTCCTTACCTAGTAATTACTATTATAATTCTACGATTATAAAATAGACAAGATAAAAAATAGTTTTTGTGACACTCATAATATACGTGAATGATAGCACAATATATTATCCAAACGTGTAGGTACATTGATAACAGAAATTAGAACAGTTTACGATTAATTCGTCAAGAAAATTTGGAAGTCAAAATAACATTGGATTCACAAGAAATGCTCGCAATATAAGAATAGGTATAGTAGGAATTAGGTATATATGTATAGGTACATAAGTATTTTAGATCGTATAATGCGGGTTGAATCTTAAAAGTAAAAAAAAAAGTTCAATTTAAAAACAACATTATAACATTGAATAAAAATAGCTCTAAAAAACTGACCTAATTTTGTCAGCTTTTTACTGACATGAAAATTATTATATACAAATATATAAGAGGACGGCCTCAATTGTATGGCAGGAAGTACATTTAGATGAAATTTAAAACAGATTTTAAAATTCGATTTTCTAATTTTTTTTTACTTTTAATGCATTATTATATATTTTAGAATTCCGGACCTAGGAAATTCTACAGTATGGTCACCAGTGTCTAAAAACCTTGCTGACCCGTTAAAATTGATCAAAATCACGCAAAATCAAACTTTCGAACCCCAAGAACAATCGGATCCCGGTAATCATACATTCTGGAGCACATTACCACTAACCGAGTTCTCGGCAATTAATCCATTGCAAAACGCTGTCCACACAGAATTATAAAGTATTGTAACATAATACCTAGCTATTATGTTTTACGGTTATAAAACCACTAAAAGTAAATAAATGATAATTTTTATTCTAGGATTAGAAAATTAAAAAAGTGATAAATTTAATAAAAAATGTTCACTAATGTCATATTTTGTAATAAATTATTAATTAAATAAAAAAAATTCTAATTTGTACTCCATAATATAATGCATAGTCTTAGGTAAGTATCTATATCATATACAAGTAGTACAAATATATGTATATATCCCACTCTCGGTACAATAAGGTGAAATGTAAAAAAAAAGTTATTGAACTTAATTTTTAATTTTAGTATTTGTAAATACATGGTCTATATTCAACTCCTTATAAACGGTCGGTATCCAACGCACTATTAATATTAATACCATTATTAATTTAATTATTATGATAACAGATTTTATTATATTATAATCAGAGTAAGACTAACTGGGGTGTGAAAGAGCTATAGTACCCCTTGCCTTATTTATAAGTCGCCCTCGATTATTAGTACCCGCCCAATATTTCCTTGAAACTTCCTTAGAATAATATAAGAGATTTATAATTAGCAAACTGTCAACACAAAAATTAACAAAAAATTTTCACAAAGGAGTGCTTTGCACTCGTAATAAATTTTAGGTATAAGTTATAGGTACTGAATACAAAATATAGGCTGTAGACTATGACTATGGTTATTTTTGATCTAGCAAATCAATTAAATCAATCAAAAGAAAAAAATTTCAGGAGAGAGGGTATTATGCCATCAATATATTTATTAGTATAAAAAAAAATTTACGTTGAAAATACACCTTTGAGGTGGGGGGGTTGAATGCCAAAGATATTTTATTTGTTCGTAGTATAAAAAAGTTGTAATAGATATATAAAACATATTATAATATTATCTAATATTTATATTATTTATATTTATATTAATTAATAATAATTAACAGAAAATAAGTATAACAATATATAATATATTATGACATAGGTACCCACTATTAAGTCACATTAGGTATGTAAAAACTAAGAAATAACCAATTTTTTTGTTGAATAATAATAAAAAAAAAACATTGAAATTAAAAAAAAATAATAACAGCGATGTACGATGAAAATTATTATGAAAAGTAGAAAATTGTTGCACGTTTTCAATAACTTTCGGCCGTGGGAGGCAATCTAACGTTTAACCCACAGCTAGGTTATGTTTTTTTTTTAAAAAAAATTATAAAATTTTTGTAATTTTCATAAATGTTATAATTTTAATTGGTTCCTGGTCGGTGGTCTATATGTATGTGTTTTAATGCACAACGTTGCCACAATAAAATGGCTACAGTAGGTACGAATGCAGCAGTATTTTTTAACTTAGGAAATTACCAAATGTGACAAAAGTAAGTACTTCTTTCAGTCGCACCCGTAAACCAGGCAGTCAATCGCTATTGCTTCTCTCACTCGGACAATATAATTCGAAAATATCTCCCGATTCACTGTGAAACACCACGTCAAGTATATAATAAGTAACAGCTAACAAGTTAAATTTGAATACGGATTGGGTACAGGTAGGTACCTACTCTATTCTTTCGGTCGCACCTATAATTTCACATCACAACGTTGTACACTTCTTGCACCCGATTACATACGGAATCGTGTCGGTTTTTCAATGAACAACGAGCGTTCGGAATCACGTTCCCAAAAATGTAAAACGTACGGAATCGTACCTATTCTTACCGGTCTGTATGACCCGACGATCCGAACCGGGACATTTGGAATATTTCATTTCAGGACGTCCAAAAATGCCTTCCCGGACGGTCCGAAATGGGAGCTTCCCGCGAATGGTCAGCGAGTCTCAATACATTCCCTGGAAGGTCCTTGCGTGCAAATGTCAAAAATATGAAAAAAAAAAAAAAATTAATGCAAAATATGCAAATTTTGACGCAATTGTCCAAAGATATGCAATTTTTATTAATTGCGAAGATTTAAGCTGACATGGATGGACTACGTGAAGTTGTCCCACCACCCCTACATACCTATATTTGAGTTTTGTGGAAAAACGGTATACTTACAAATTCCAAAAATGGACTTGCAATTTCTTGCAAAATATGTTGGTGAAGGTCTGGTGATGATATCATTGGTGGCCGGTGGGTAAACTTCACGTTACGGACGTCCGTAAATCAGTGCCTTTTTGTTACATCGAAATTAGCAAATTCGGAGTCTGTGTATTCTTCCATACAAACAGATTCATTAACATTTTCATGTTTAATCGATAAATCAAAATAGGTACGAGTTTGTGAAAACCTGAAATTTGTATTTTTTACTGAACAAAATGTTCTTATGTCACTTAACAGAAATATCCATATATGGATTTATATATAAATACATTTAAATATAATATGTGTATTTTGATTCAAAAAACAATAATCGTACGGGAACATTAAATTTAGATAAAATATTTATTTTAATAGATTAACCTAACTTAATAATATACCTAACTATTAATTTTTTAATAATTATCTACATATTTTAGAAAATGTATTGTTTATTTATTTTAAAGAAATAAGTGTAATACAATAATATGATTATGTATATATATATATTATGTATATCTATTAATATTCTAAAAATCTCAAAAATTTCAATTATATTATGATGGAATTAATTTGTTTCATGACAACATTGGCAATATTTTTTAAAATTGTAATTGAAGACTTGAAATTTCTGTGAATATTCCAACTATAGTTAGATTATCATTAATTATATAACATTAATATAGTTATAAACTATTGTCTAATACATTACAAAACATTTAATTTGGTGCAACAACAAGACATATCCGGATATGTCTGGCTGTTGTACTAAATATTGCTCATACTGTATTTAAAATACGATTAATTATTAAGATTTAAATAACTTTTTAAATGTTGTTACTTTGTTATACATATAAACTTTTTATTTGAAAGTGTTAGGTAAGTACTCATATTGTTTTATTAAAAATGTTATTCAAAGATCCTTTTTTATTCACATACCTACCTAAAATATATATTTTGTAGTACCTATTATTTTTAATGTATTAAGATTAAGTTGGAAAAATTCTTTTTCATATTTTTTTATATTGTTTTAATAATGCCAGTTTTTTTTTTATTATGTTTTAAAATAAACTTTTTTAAATGTTGTTGGTTTTATTGTACATACACACTTTTATCTATAAAAATTGTCCCTCTTATTGTTTTATTTAAAGTATTAATGTTATAACCTTTTTTATTTAAATATTTTCTTTTTATAAAACACATAGAAAAAAATTAAGTATGTTATGATTAATATAAAAATATGTTATATGACTAGAAAGATTACAACAAAAACGTTTAACAATATAATAGGTAAGAACACCTTTTTCATATTAATTATATTCTTTTTATACATTATAAGTAAAAAAATAATTTTATAGTGCAACAACCAGACATATTTATACCTTTATTTTATTTTTTTAAGCATTTAAAAAATATTTTTGATATCTTTTTTTATAATATCAATTATAAATATTGCCAAGGTATTTGAATTTATTTTTGAAAACTATTTGTTAATTTATAAAACAGTTTTTTATTTCTTCTGAACAATTAAAAAAAGTGGATATGTTTGATTGTTACCATAAGATCTACAATTAATATGGATGGTTTTAAATTTTGCATATTATGTACAGACTTTATGTTATTTTAGTTACCTAGGTAAATGCCTACATAATCATTTTTTTGAAGAAATGTTGTGTACCTACTTACAAATCATTTCTCTACCCAAATTGGAGTTTATGTAATCATTTTACTATAAAAAAACTGTTTAAAGGGAAAATGTTTTCTTGGGTTTTAGTCATAATTTAAAACAAAATCTTACATAATATTGTAGACAAAATTACTTGTATTCTACAATCGTATATTTTTAAAAAATAAAATCTTAAATAAGTTATTAATTTAATAAAAACCATTATTTGGGAAATTTTTAGAGGTATCATATTTGTGATATTAGAAAAAATATGACAATAAAACAGATAATTTTACCTACTACCTATACTATTTAAAAATTTGGTTTCTTAAACAGCCCGAGAAAATATCTTTCTTGTAAAACATGGTTTTATTAACAAATATCGTAATTACACAATAATAAAAAGTAATACTGACACAAAACTATTTTTTGATTATTTTTAAATTATTATATTTTTATTAAAATTAAAATTTGTTGAAATCTCCTATACAAAACTCCTTAAATATTGCATGTATGTCTCTTAAGTAATAGATCTATTAAGAGTAAAAACTCTACTTTGATGCCAATAATAATTACTAGTAGTACTCTAGGTACCAACATTTAGTTTTAGAATTAACAGATTTTTATTAGAAAATAGGTTGAGAAATACCATCCTGATAAAATTAGATAGGTACTCGATAATGGGCGTACATAACAATTGGATCAAGTTTTCTGGTTAAAAAATGGTTTCCGGAAAGAAAAAGAAAACTCAACACAATACTTTGAGTTAAAGCATCTTATGTAGATAAGTATAACCTACATAAGATCACCTCTGAAATAAACTCTCAAATACGCCACTAAAAATTATATTTTAAATAATTTCAAAAATGATACTCTATACTATTTTTTATAATGGACCTTGCGCTTACAAGAAATAGATTTACAGTTCCTACAACTTTATAATTCTGTGAATTTTTATCAATATATTAATGACAAATGTTCAAACACATTTAAAAAAAAAAAAACTAAACTATTTAATGAAATCGTTATTATAATGGAAAAATAATTTCTAAATAATTGAAATAAGTTAACACTTAACTATTTAATAGGTAGGAAAATAATTTTAATTTTAATTTTTTTTGTGGATCACCGGCACTTTTGGAAAATGGCAGTGGCAGCACATGCAGCCTCTACTGCTACCACAACACACCTATGGTAGGTATCAGAATATTATAACAAAATATACTTTTATAAGACTATGCAATATAATATAATTTTATTTCATTTAAAAATATAACAAAATGTGATTTTTAAAACTAATTCCCAAAAAGTACTACAAACTTAATAGATATTTTGGTTTTCACTTTTTAGTTTTACTGGTTGCAAAATCTGTTTTATTGGTTATTTTCACATATAAAATAAAAAATGTACATTTAAAAAAAAAAATATGTCTTATTTATGAACAACTATTCTGCTATACAAATTCAAAATATGATAAATCCAAATAACAAAATTATTGGGAAACCGTAAACAAAGTTTTTTATAGTAACGAATGATATTCACATATTTTTCTATCAAGCAACAATGAAAGACGTTGCTGTCAAAAGTCACTTGTAGTTGATAGTTTTAATACGGATACATATAAATAACGTGTTGAAGTACAAGGGTTGAATAACAGTGCCCGTTCATCATAATAATATCAGTAACTGTAATATGACTCTCGTCATATTTCTAATGGTACGCATATACTATTAATTTATTTTAAACAAAATAAACATATAATGAAAAGCTGAAGTTTTCTCTTGGTATGTAGGAAGCTAATTTTGAATAACTAAAATAATAAATGAAGAAAAAAAAAGCATTTTAAGTATTTTCCCAATTTCATTAACATTATATGTAAATTTCAATTTTTTTAATTTTGGTTTCCTACCTGTCTTAAAAAAACATCTCATATTTTATTATTATTAACGTCCAAATTAAATATACCATTATTATACTTTGTTGCATTAGAAATACAAAACACTTTTTTTATTGCATTATCTTGGACTACTAAGTCTCTTTACTATTTGGATTTACCGTGTTTTTCGTTATAAAACTTTAATTATTACTTATTTTATTTCATTATTTTTAATTACTTTTTATAATGGTTTTAAATAGATACCTATAAATTATTTTTACATTGGCAATAGGTAAATACCACTTAATTTACTCTTAGAAACAAAACATTAATTTTGTAAAAAAATGAGAGTTATTCTTAACATGGCAGTAATTATTTACATCAGACTGTTAAAACTTGATACTTTGAAATAAATTCATAATAAGATGGACATTACTAAGATTATTCTGTTTTAATAAACAAATTATAAATATCGTTAGATTAATGAACAAACTAAAAAATGCATCAATAAAAATAAAAAATAACACTTCTAAATACTCACTTTAATCTCCTTAGATGTTTTATGCTTAATTTTTATTTTATCTATTTGAAGTACAATAATACCAAGAAACTATAAACTTATCATTAAATAAATTCTGATTTATTAAAGGATTTTTTGGTTTTTTGTATAAAAAGAACATAAAGAAAAATATATATGTATATAAATAATAGACTTATAAAGATCAAACAAAATGTATTTAGTATGAAATAGTATCTTTATATATATAAGTAAATAATTAATAAACAAAACATTAGAGGTAAGTGAATACTAGTTTTTTTTCTCCTTAGGACATTGAGTCTAGGTGTCTTTCCTATAATCATACTTTGGTTTTCAAAAATGCACATTAACTAACTAACAGATTTGAGGTTAACAAAAATATTAAACTTTAAATAGGTAATACAATTTAAAAAAAAAAGTCAGTTTTTCGTAATAATAACTATCAATAACTTAGATAATTTCAATATTCTGAAAACACATTTGTTACATAAATACTCAACTGAATTCCACAAAAGATAAAAAAAAAAACCACTTCACATTTATCCTCAAAAAATAATTAAATCTTCTTGACCATTAATGGTTATAAAATAAAACAATATGAAAGATGCAGTACAAGGATGAGCGACAAATGTCAGGACAGTCGACATGTAGTCATTTTTTTAACATTAAACATGATCGGCTTATGCCAAGGTCGTTTAGATGGATCATTAACATCATCAATGGGAGCCGATGAACTCCCAATCTGCCGATCTAAATTATTTATCAAGCAATTAATAAAACCTGGTAAAATGATTAAAATTATGAAACTGTATCCAAGATTACCTTTGATTAATTTTTCGGTTATGTATTCTTCTTCATTATCTGACGGTGTTTCACATGAATGATAGTTGTATAGGTATGGCAATACAGTCATGTTATGCATGGAATCACCGCGCAATGGAGGAATAGGTACTTTATCAGATGTTCTTGGATGTCTACAAACAAACCACCTAAATAGGAAAAAACCACAAATAAGATTAATAGATAGTAAAATATTATAAAATAAAACCAATAAAAACCTAAGAACTTCACAATAGTAATAAAAATGATAAATTATTGGATTCGAAAAATGATTCTGATTAACTCATGTACTTTATATTAATATTTTGCAATTTGCTAGAAAATACCCAATTTACCCAAATTGGGTTTTCTAACATAGTATTGTCAAATTATGATTTGGCGAATTTACATCATCTTGTTAAATTAAGATTTAAATAAGTCATGCCCCACTGTATTAAAATATTTAACCTTTTTTAGCTTTAGACAAATTTTACTGAATAATATAAATTACATACATATTTAAAAAACTGTTTTTAATTAAGTACTTACACAATTTATTATTTTAATTTAGTAAAAATCCATTCTCTACTTATAAATATTTGTTGACTCACGGATGTGTTTGTATTGTCCGTAAGGTAAATCGCTTCTTTGGGTCTTTTTTAAGCATTCCAACTAACAATGATCTTAAAGGTTCTGTCACATAGCTAGGAATTTTAATGTTACATTTCCCAATTGCTTCAAATAATATATACACATTATCTCCTTCAAACGGATACTCTCCAGTTACTAAATTGTACCTATAAAACAAAAACCCTATGATATATTTTACTATACAATATATTACAATTAATTATTATTTATACAATGTAACACCACTGCTCCATATATCTATTTTAAAGCCAGAATACTCGTCAGCCCCATTTGCAATTTCAGGAGGTTGAAATGCTGGCGAACCTTGACTAGATGCACAAATACCTTCAGGATCAAAGGGTGACAGTGCCTAACAATTATTTCAATAACAAATTTTAAAATAAATAATTGTTTTTAAATATAATTAAAATATACTTCAGCAGTTCCAAAGTCTGATATCTTAAGTGTTTCATCAAGTGTGAGCAATAAATTCCCTGGTTTGATATCTTTATGAATTATTCCACGACTGTGTAAATATTCTAATCCATTTATTAACTGACTAAAATAACTAATACAAAAGAATAATAAATAAGATAAATTAATATTTATAATAATAGTTTTAATTAATTAATAAATTATTCAAAAATGTATGTACTTGTGAGCTTGCCAACATGGAAATTTACTGCCTGGAGAGTGTTCGAGCATATCTTGAAGACCACCCACACAATATTCCATAAGAAGATACATCTTTTCTTTTTCTTCATTCACTATCACATCTACTAATTCTATGACGTTCAAATGTCTCAGTGTTTTCAGAAGTTGAATTTCACTAAAAAAATAACAAAAATAATTTCAATTAAATATTCTCACAATGTTAATGATTTCTTAATCATTGTTCTTTTTAAATGTAACATATCACAAATAGATAAATGATAACTGGAACTTGTAACTTGTGAGATTTGCATTTTTATTTTATATGCGATTCATAGTAGGCTAAGTTATAAATGTATTTTATTTAACGTTTATTTTAACCATTTATACATTAATTAATACCAAACTTTATTGTTATTAATTTTAATAATAATTTTTTCTAAAAAGTATAAATATTTTTTTTAGTGCATACTTTGTCTATTCAGCTCTAATGAATTTAGACCCTCAGAAATGAATGATTATTTGGGGCTCTGTCCCAGATGATTCTAACGTTATGCAACTAGTGATTTTCATTCAGACTATGTTAAATCATATCCAACGTTAAATCAAAGGTCGACACAAACCATCAGCAGCAAAACAATAGTTTTAATTCTTATCACTAGCAATAAACATGCAGAGTCATGCTAGTAACATTACCATGTAAATCTTATGAAATTGCATGATCTACAGCTATTCAAATACTAATGATGCTCTTGGTGCACTGCTAGACACATTTTTTAATTCACCATCACCACCACCATATATAGTAGGTAGCTGTCTGGGTCAGGGTATAGGCTGGATTTTCATTAGATAATTCATTGAAAAATTTCGGTTTGGTATGAAGACCATAATAAAATTAACCAATCACAAAAAAGTAATTTTAAATAATTTTAGGGCAAGTACAATTTTTGTTTAAATTTAATAAGTAATTTTTTTAATTGGACATCAAATCATTTTTTCAAAATGTTGATCAACACAAAAAAGAAATAGGTAGTATGCATATATAATTTTATTGTTCATTAAATATATTAATAATTATGGTTAAGTACCTAGGTATTTAAAATTGAATAGATACCTAATTAAAGTTAAAGGTATAAATTAAAGAAGTCCGAAAATGTAAACATATTTTAATTATTTTTAATAATAATACCTAAATTAGAAATTTTAGAAAACTTTATTAAAAAAAAAAACAAAATTAATTAGGTACTAAATTAAATACATTATAAAGAAAAATTTCAAAGTCATAGTAGAGATATATGTATTAGTATAGATAAAGTAAAAACAAAATGCATAGGTATTACTTACTACTTAGGTATTTTAATATAAAATATTAATTTAGGATAATAAAATTCACCATTTAGGTAGAACAAAATGTGTCCAAAAACTAAAATTAGTTGGACAAAATCAGCACAATATTATTAATGCTCTGAACAAATTCACTTAATTTTTTTTTTATTTTAACATAATAAGTACCTACTTGAATATTGACTCAAATAATTATAAGTAGGATTATACTTATATAATATTTATAGATAAAAATGACTTCAAAATAATTACATATCTATTAAATGTTTAGGTATATTATTATTCTATTAAATATATTACAAGTAACAGAAATGGTAATAAAATCACTAGTACACACCTATTATATTAGTATTTTACAAGTAATTTAATCCATCTACTAAGGTATATAATCACATTTATAATTTGAATCAATAGTAATTATGTCAGAATAAAAATAAAAAAATGAAATGGATTTGTAATTTTAGTTATACTAATTAATAACTGTATTTATTATAAATAGTAATAATACCTATACGTAAGCTAAAGTATACTTTTATAAGTAATAATGGTTTTTCTATAATTAGTATTAAAAATAAAACTTCTTAATTAAAATATCTTCATGGGCATATTTATGCATTGCATACAGAGAATTTTCTGTGTTAAAGAAAATTTACTTAAAGGAATGAACATCATGTCCACATTTCTTTCAATAATATCAATAAAACAAAATAGAAAAATGTTCAGTGAGTACCATATATATACAAATATAACCTACATATTGTGTTATAATTTTAATGTATACTAAATACAACAAAATTAAATGACAAAGTATATTACTTGAGTACATTTTTTTCACCGTTCGGTATTCGTTTGAGTTTTTTCTTTTTCAATATTTTAGCTGCACGGCGTACGAGTGTTTCTGAGTCGAGAACTTCTTTGACCTTACCATAACTGCCTTCGCCCAGCAAGTCACCCATTACATATTTACCGACCATTTTACAGGGTTTTTTTTGCGCCCGATACACGACTTCGTCAGGATCGAACGAATTGAAAAGACCAGTGGGCATAGATTCATTCGCTGACCAATCAGCGGGTACATTTAGTATTAAGTCTTTAAACACATCTTCGTCATCTTCTGTAGTACTTGGCACACCATCGCCATCGTATTCACCCTCTTCCATCATCATTACACCATTTTTTCCCCTTTTTTTCTCGTCTTAGTCTTGATATGACAAAAATCCACTATTTCATAATACTTATATTACAACCAGACACTTTTAAATGATTCAATCGCCTACAATTTATTATAATATGGAGAGTTCATTAAATATCAATATTAAATAATATCTGCAGTCCATATAGGACGTAATACTGCATAATGAATATAAAAAGTACCTACTTTAAACTTAAAATGTTGACATTTTGTTTTATCACGCATTCACACTGTTTGACTGTTGTTGATACTGATAATTCTCATTGTATGGTAAACAGTAAAATCATATGGTAAGGATCGTGGTACCAGCTGTCCGGCTACGAGGTCGTGTAATTCAAAGAAGTTCCAAATCTATCGACGGGCTATCAATGAAAAGTTCTGATAACAATCGTGCAGATGACCAGAATATGTTCGAGGCGGCATCCCACTTGCGCGCGAGCGGCGGAGTAATAATAAAAAAACTTTAAAATTAGATCATTGCCTTGTAAATAACATTATTTGTACATCATTGAAGTATTATTTAGAACTGTAATAATTAAGGTGTACCTAAATGGACCAACACAATAACAGCAGATTGCAAAACTGAGAGTATTACACTATTACAGCACAATTAATACAATAATATAATATTGTAAAAGTTATTATAGTGAGTTTATTTATATACTGATAATTATTATTTTTTTACTATTGTACATTACGTTTTTAGATGTATAGTGTACACCTAGAATCAAGATACTTAAAAAACAAATTTTTTTAAATTTTCCTACTTTTAATATTAGTTGAATATTCGTATGGATATAATATGTCCATAAAATAATATTTAGGTATATTTTCAATAGAAAAATACTTGCAGGCAAGTATTTAATATTTATTTATACACCAATATCAAATGAAATGTCAATAGTCAATATAGAAAAAAAAAATCAATATTTAAAAACAATATTGTAAACGTAAGTAAAATCTTAACCGAGCCAAAAAAATATATGGGTAGGTATAAACATTTTTGTATTTTTAAAGTTAAATATGTATTGTTTAATGCCATTCTACAGGATATTAAAAATAATTGCCTATACATTTAAATGTTTTTAGATTACTTAAAACTGTCCAATGAAAAAAAAAAAAATCTTATTTGAGAATAGGTATATGTGTACTGCTACTCGTAAAACGAGTCCGTTTCGACGCGACCGCGACGTCGCATCGTGTAATAAAAATCATGACAAAATAGATCTATTTTGTCATGATAAAAATAATAATATTGTCAATGTCAAATGTCAACAAATTACGAAAACGATTTCCGACAATAAATTCAATATTGTCATTCGTATTCGACATTGTCGGGGGGTTGTGTCGTGCGCGGAGGTTAGTGGGACGACGAAAACCGGTTTATTATCATCGTTTCGTAGTCCAAAATGCAACGATCGACCGTCAAAATACAACAATAAGAAATATTATTATACTTGATTCATATTATTAACACACTCATAAACGCACATATTATCAATATAATCATATAATCAATGCTATTTACTTATTAGTAAATAATTACAACCATAATTTTCAGTCTGAATATGCCATACAATGTATGTTATGTATGCCATGAGTACATAATATGTTTATGTTACTCATTACTCAAGTGTTTTTAATAAGAAAAACAATTGTAGGATGATAAAAATAAGTACATTAGTATAGTACAGGGATGGCGAACCTATAATGGCATGTTGGCCAAATATCAATGGCATGCGAAAAAATTAAAAACGAAATAAAATCGAATCAAATCAAAATAAAAAAAAATTGGTCACCCCTTAATTTGATTTTCATTGTATTTATTCATCAGGATTCAGGGAGCGTTACGTTCTAAAGACGGATCAATGCACTATGTAAAAATATTTTAAAACTTGTAACAAAAATTGTAAACTTCATAAATGCCCGTGCGTTAAACGAAAGACAGTTTTGTTTATTGTAAGAAGAAATAAAAATTTTACGCATAAGGATTTTTAATGTACAATAACGATTGTAGAATGCTTACAATCGTTGAAAACAAATACTTCATTGCTGCCTAGTTTTCCGACAAAATTTCATAATACTTCATTCAAAACGTGAATAAGCAAAAAAATAATAAGCCATCGACTTTTTCTATCTACTATTTTCTGACTGCTTTCCGAAGTTGTGGGAGGGGGGTGAGACACCCAACTCTTGGGACAGCCCTGCTTTTCCCGGTAGATATTTCTGTGGACGCCTTTGTTTGTAGTATATTCCATATTTTGTTTAAAATCATTACTTATTAGTCATTACCTACTATGGTTTATTCCAAACTTTGGAATATTATAGATGATAAAATAAAATGTACTCCCGAAATAGATAAAATTGTGTTTTTCCCAGACCCTAGTTTCGATGTACGATACTTCCTATCTACTGGTTATAGTGTTGTATTGTTGTTACTTGTTATTCTTTTTCTATGGTAAGGACGAATTAGCGAACTATATATACCATAATATAGATATACCTGGCGAATTTTTTTTGAAAATATGTTTTAATTTACTATATAATTATGAGCGATTTTGAAGACAGCAATTTAAGTGATAGAACACCTGAAAAAATTAAACGGGCGTAATTGTTATTATGTGATTCATTATTTCATGATTTTATTTCTTGATTCAAAAATTGCAAGCACTTTAAGTATTGCCGTACTATTTTATTAAAACTGCTTATTAAAGTAGTCACATAAATACATAGTACGTAATGTTATAAGCTATAATGTATACTACAACTTTTGAAGCACCAGAACCAGACTCCCAACTTCTTACAATCTGCAGCTTTTGACTAAAATGTTTTCCGTAAATTAACGTCCTTGACTTAACAACAAAATCGGAACAAGGAATTGCTTTTATCCATTTTTATTTCAAAATTTCATTTTTGGGAAATTGGAATAAAACTCATTTTTTCATTGTAAGACGTACAATTCATTACAAAGCACATTGGAAACATATTGAAATGCAAGTTGTTATCTCAGTCTAAAAACAAAAAACAAGTAGATAACGCACAATGCCACAATATAAAACTAATATTTTTACCTTACAATCGTGCAAGAAAATTAACGAGCGTCTCATTGCTGCATATTTTTTGGCTGCAAGCGCGCGCATCTTATCTATTATCAGCAATACAATGACCACAATTTCAAAATCGACAACCGTGATAATGACTTGATGTTATCACAGAATAACAATAGCCCGCCAAATTGAAATTTATAGAATATTCATATATACATAAAATGTATTTTATACATAATTATTTAAATTTTTGTATAAGAAATTTTTTATAATTACAAAATTGACAAAATTAGAATACGTCGAATACAATACAAATAATACAATTATTGTAAAGTAAAGTAAGTTATGTTGTGCATGTGCGTATCAAAATGGTTAAAATGTTGAAATGTTCTCAAAAAATGTATTGTGGTCATCAAAATGAAATATTTAGTGGTACCTATCTATATATATATGCTGGTAATAATATATGAACTGTCATCACAATCTTCATGATTGTTGGGAATTTACCAGTCTGCAGTAATCTACTAAAAATAATATTATTATTTTCTTTTATAATATAATTTTTGACGGTGTTATTTATTAAGATTTTAATTTAATTTAAATTAGAATTTATTTATTTTTCTTTTGCTTTTTCAAAAAAATTTTATTTTGCATATATGTGTATTGAATTTTTTTTTTTTATTGATCACCCATAGACATGGAATCTGAAATTAAATGTTTAATTCGCAATAAAAAGTTTACCTAAAAGAAAAATCTTTATACACATTTACGGAGTATCCATAGAAGTATTATAGCAACAATGGCAAACAATTTTCTATGCAACGTTTGCGACAAAAGTTTATAACTCAAAATACTTTTAGATACATACACCAAAATAATGAAGAAACCCTTGAAGAAAAAAAAAAAGGAAAGATACTAGAATAATTTTCCATATATTGCATGTACTGAACCATTATTTTCCTATAAAAATATAATATATAATTTACGTTTGAAAAACATAAATTGTTAAGAAAGTCAGAGAAATGGATTTCTAAAGCATCTCAGGTCATACTTGTGAATATAATATTAAAAACTATAAAAACAATAACATATTAATCCAAATTTTGTTTATTTAAAAAATAAAAACAATAATATTAATCTAATAATTATTATAGAATTTACATATTTTTATTATTTAAGTTTAGTTTGGTAGGTTGGCCTAAATTAGGGTAGGTGCATAAGGGCTTGTAATATATAATATATTAATGTAATACGAGAACAATCTAAGGATAACATATATGTTAATCAATGATATTAATACTAAAAGTCAGCGAACAAAATATCACACTCTAAACAAGGAATTTGTCAAAACTGTTGAGTTCATTAATAATGTATCCGATAATATAGCCGACGATATTATAAATGCATTATGTGATGAAAACAGTATAAAAACTAACGATATGACTAATGAATTACTAAAAAGTATTAGCTCAATTTATAAAAATGAAGAAGAAATAAAAATAATTCTTCAATAAATAATATTCAAATTGGTGTGGCAAACGCTATAGCTGGCGTTTTAACTAGTGCAAAGAAAAATAAAATATATCAAAGTACTTATAATTCTAGTTCTAAAATTCAACGACAAAATAATATTTCAAATGGAAAAATAGACAATAAAAAATCTAATAAAAACTAAATTCAAATAACCAAGATTTGGCTACAAGTAAAACCAAAATTAAAATGTCATAAAATCAAAATATTCCTTCTAAAATAATAACAAATACAAATCTTAAGTCAAATAAAATAGAAATAAGACAGCCAATTAAACGTTCGTGCTCAGAAAATATCAAATATAATACAGGTAAAAATGACAAAAAAAAAATTGGAAATTCAGATACATTACGTAAAAAATCCAGCACAAATCAAACGGACTTTAACAACAGATTGAATAAACAAACTGTATCAAAAACTAACAGTACACAAAGTAAAAATTACGAGTCTAAGAAATTGTGGTCAAAACAAACCAGAGACATATGAATCGGACACAAGTAAGCGAAAGTCAGTGAATGGCAAATTTTCGATGACAATCAATAAATCGAGTACCGAAAATCCAATAATTTTTAAATCAAATACTAGACAACCGACGAATTGTAAATTTAACATCAAAACACCAACAAACAATAAAATTAATATAGAAAAACTGTAAATGTAATACTGAAAAACCGACGAACTATAATTGTAATAATGAAAAAGGGACGAACTATGAACCATATTCTAAGAAACCAACGAACCCTAATAATTTGAATTTTAAACAGTATATAGAAAAATCGCATACAACGAACGATCTGAAGAATATAAGTGAAATATTCAAAATCGAATTCCGAGGAACAAAAACAAAATATAATAGATAACATTAATCCAGATAATATATTTACTGACGTCAACGTAATAATAAGTGTAAAGAAATCGAAAAGTGATCTCCAAAAACCTAACATAATGGTAGTAAAGAGTCGTTCCAGTTCCAAAATGTTCATGCTAACACAATACATACAACCGTCTGCTGACTTAGTGGCTAATACAATAGGAATCGATGAGACGAGTAACGCAGTCGCTGACGAATGTCAAAATGATGAAACTTGTAACACATCGTCAAAGGACACCACGGCTGTTATTGAAAATGAAAAAAATAACTCACGACAA